>PVJH01012353.1:0-64755 GCA_004026705.1 Nesogale talazaci
ACGCTCTCTGTACCTTTACTGTGCTTCTCAAGTCGGTCTTTAGAAGGTCAGCTCCCCATCACCAGATCTTCAGCTTTGCAAAACATTTTCAGCATTTAATTCCATGGACAGATGTACTGCCCTTGAACCACCCCCTCCCATGGATTTCTTTATCTTCTTTGGGTTTACCCTGGCCCCACAGCACTCTCACCTCCCCTGGAACTGCAGGCAGTTCCCTAACACCTGTCTCCCTCTCTTCTTCTTCTTCAAACATTTTAGTGGGAGCTCTTACAGATATTATTACAGTCCATAGTTCTATTAGATCCGGCGTAGTTGTGCAATTGTTGCCATCATCACTTCCAATCCATTTTCTTTTTCTTGAACTCCCCGAGATCAGCTCCCCTTTACCCCCTCCCTTCCCCACCTGACCACACCCAAATGCTCAATAAATTTTATACTATTATTATTGTTTGTTCGTTTTGCCATAACTTATACCACCCAATGAATCCTTTCACCTAAAATTCTGATGTTCATTCCCCTGGAGTGGAGTTATACAGCCATTATTGCTGTCAGTTCCACCACCCCCTCCCCCTGCCCCTTCCTGTGCCCTCAGGAAATCATTACTCTCATTATTGTTTCTGATGGCTTGTCTATCTTGGATTTTGTGCATCTGAAGATCTTACTAGTACCAATGTGCATGAACAGGTCTAGCAAGATGAGTGAAGTAAAATTAAGGCCGTAGTAGCGGGAAGAGGAAATTTTAAAGAACAAAAGGATAACTATGTGTTTCATCATCACCCTGATGTATTCTGGATGTATCGTCCCTTCTGTTTGGAACTGGCCAATTATTGTAACGGTGGTTCTTGAGTCTCCACTTGGTCTATGCTCCTTCACGCTAATTGGATTACTTGTTTTTGAACTTCTGATACCTGTTCCTGTCGACACCTCATGATCACACAGGCTTGTGTGCTTCTTCCACGTGGGCTTTGTGGCTTCCCTGTTAGATGGTTGATTGTTTAACTTCAAGCCTTTAAGACGCCAGATGCTCTATTATCTAATAGCCAGGTACCCTCAGCTTTCTCCACCCCATTTGTTTAAGCACCCAGTTTGTCTTCAGCCATTGTGTCGGGCAGGTGAGTGCCATACATTGCCACATGATCAAAACAAACTCTTCATGTACTGAGGTAGGACTTAAGTAGAGGTCTTTGTTAGTCCAGGTAAACAAGAGAGGCAAATTCATAGACACCCATATGTGTATAAGAAAGACCTTTATATTCAAGAGCAATTGAATATTGAGAAAATCCCAGCTCCATCCAGATCAAGTCCGTCATTCCAATATGAGCCCATATGTCTGATACCAATCTCTAAAGTCCTCTTCAGACTCACGAAATACCTGCAATGATGCTGCCAAATGCAGGAAGATCACCAGACAGTGGGTGGGAGGTCTTGTGGATCCAGTGGCATTGTAAGCACCTCAGCACTGGCAGGGGTCGCCACATGACTTGTCCAGCTTAGGGTACTAGCATAGCTCCATGTGTCACTTCAGTAGAGAGTCTCTCAGGGAGTGAGCATGTTCCCGTCTCCAATGAGCTAGTTTATCTCCTTAGTGCCTCCAAATGAGGTCATCAAACTGTGATCCAATTGGCAGGCTAAACGCTACCCCTTCACTCTTAAGTCTCAAATTGACAGTAGACTACGTAACTACCACAAGGTCCAAAGCCCACCTGCTTCCTAGTTATGTATATGCATACATAGATAAGTACAGCTACCTCTATTTATTTACAGATATACATATTTATATGTATATTTATAATTTTTGTTTTCTTGTTGCTTCCTATATTTCTTTTTTCTTTCCTCCTACCCCACTATCATGTTCACCCTTTCATCACCTCTCAGTAATTCCTTTCAGGTACATCTCAATTGATCAGACATCACCACGGACCCTATATCCTCCTTGCAATTGATTTAAATCCCTGTTATTCCCCTGTCCCCAATGTTTTGGTTCACTGCTTTCCTCCCCCATCTCCTCTTCTCCCATGCACCCATGGAACCATCAGTCAGTCCCTTTACTATCTCCTTGAGTGACTCTCTTTTTTACTCTCCTTCTTAGCAAGGTGATCACATCCATCCTCAGTCATACTCAGGCAGTGGTGGAATTCAAATAATTTAACAGCCAGTTTGATGCCCTCATGACCATTTTAAGTACTAAACAATATGCCAAAAAGGTAGCTTATTATTTCATACAGTCAATGTTTAAACAAGAACAATACATGAGGTACAGGTTAAAAGAGAGTAAGGAATGCAAATTTGTAATTTCCACACTTGGCAGCTGCCAAGAGAACCCTGATGACCATGACATTTTAACAACTATTGCACCAAATTCAACAACAACCAAAAGTAGATATCATTTTTGATCCTGAATCTCATGTAGCTTTACCTTTCCCTCACTTTCTAAACATCCTTTTCTGGTCCAAGCCAGCCATGACCTCTTTTACACCCTCCATTCTCTCCTCTTTCCAGATTGGCTTTCATTGCTGACTTCTAATCAATGTCCATAACACTGATTTTGACTGTTCAAAGAACTTTAATGGCTTCCCATTTTAGACTGAAACAGGGTTATATCCCACGCCTCTCTCTATTTAGCTTTTTGCTTCCATTTCTCCCCCAGGCTCACCTCAGCACACTTCTATATATATCTTTGGCTAAATGGAATCAGACTTCTAATTGTTCCATCAATGCATTCACCTCGGTTCTCTTTACCCATTTCTTTCTGTTCAACTCTCACCTTTTTCATCAAGACATATTTTCCTATCCCTTTACCCTAGGGAGACATTCTTGATTCTCTTTAATCCTCCCTAAAGCATTATAGCCTGTTTATAATCAAAACAAGTCAAATTCACTGACATCAGATGGATTTCAATTCACAGCATCCTCAGGTGTTCCAGAGGGAAACTGCCCCATCATATTTCTTGGCTGTAATTGTTATGGGCAAATATCCAGTTCATAGTGCTGCTAAATGGGTTCGAACCATCAACCTCTGTGATAGCCTGGAGTAAATCCTTTACAGCCCTCACCCCCTGCCCAGGGTCCTTTTTTATGACAGCAGACCTACTTCAAGTTACAATTTTCTGTCAGCTTTTTAAATTTTATTTTTTTAATTTATTTTGTGGGCATCACTGCCTCTGGTGGTCGTGGGCGCTACCCAGTGCCACTCCTGAGAGCCGCCACTGGATTTGAACCGCCAAGCCCGCAGGCTGCAGTTCCGCACTCAACCACTTACGCCACCGGGGCTCAGCCCATCAAGTTACAAATTTTCTATAAGATAACGAGCCTATGATCAAATGAAAACCAACCCACTGATTTTTTTTAATCAAGAAAGTCTTTTTGCAAACAAATAACTGCTATTCAGTAGCAAACCTGCCCCAGCTGAGTCCTCAAACCATGCTTTGTTTTCTCACCCTCTGTAGAGAGCCCTGAATGTCTAGTGGTTATGAATTGGGCTAACATCAGCCATTCGAAAGCACCAGCTGTCCTCAGGGAGAAAGATAAGGCTTTCTGCTCCTGTAAAGAGTTACAACCTCAGAAGCCCACAGGGCTCGTTCTACTCTGCACTGTGTCATCACTATAAGTTGGCATTGGCTTGATGGCAGCGAGTTTCGTTTTGGTTTTGTCGCACTTTTCATATCTGTCTGATATTATGCTTGATCCGTGCTAACTGATTAGCTCCTCAAGAGTGGGGCTGAATACAAAAATATGTATCCAGTAGACATAGTAGATTCTCAATAAATTTACTGAGTTGACTTCAAATGAGTAAACAAGTGTTCTTCCTACCCAATTTTTGGGTGGTGATAATAACAAGAGGAATCAGAACAATCCATTAGGGCAGCAGTTCTCAACTTGTGGGTTATGGCCCCTTTGAGGGTCAAATGATCTTTTCACAGGGGTCACCTGAAACCTTTGGAAAACACATAAATATTTCACAATATATACTTAACATACATATTGTTTTGTGATTAATACTTTAATCACACTTTATGTTCAATGTATAGCAATGAGAATATATCCTGCATATCGTATATTTACACTGTGATTCATAGCAGTAGCAAAATTACAGTTATGAAGTAGCAACAAAAATAATTGTATTGTTGGGGGGGGGAGTCCCCACAAAAATGAGGAACTGTCTTAAAGAGTCGTGGCATGAGACTCACTGCATTAGGGTATGTGTCAGGGCATCCTTGTCACAGGGGACTCATGGGGGAAAAGAAAAAAACAAAGCTCACTGTCATGAAGTCAGTTCAGACTCACAGTGATCCTGCAGGACAGGGTAGAATGCGCCCTGAAGGTCTTTTGTGACTGGAACTGTTTAAGGTGTTTCTCTCAGAGTGTTTGGTGAATTCAAACTTCTGACCTTGTGGTTAGCAGCCCAATAAGTGACCCACTGTGCCAAGGCTACTGATATTTCCCTCTGTGCTTGCTGGTCACTTCAGTAGTAAATGGGTCAACCCAGAGTAGACAGGAGGAAGTCACGGGAGGGGGCAATGGGAGACCCAGATGATGCCAATGCGTGCTCTCCTTGGCAAGTTACAGAACTTCTGACCAATTGGTTCAAGAGATTAGGATCTCAGGACAAGAGGAGCAAAGGCAGACGCTCAGAGGGATGCTTCAGCCCCTCAGGGAGATCATCAAGGGCACAGGTCGCAGCACCCCTTTATTTTGTTGCTCTCAGCACAGAGGTGACGCCTCCTCAGATCTTAAGGTGGTCGAGCAGTGCTAATCCTCACTTTCTCACAAGGCAATGGCCAAGTCAGGAAGCAGGAGGTGAATGGAAAAGGAGCGCTCCATAAGCATTTCTCTTCATTGTTAGGAAAGGGAGTTCTCCTCAGGGACCTGTCTCCATTCCTTAGGGGCAGAACTTTTCTCCGAAGTCCTGACCTCAGAATCTCACTGGCCAGAGTTTGCAGGGATGATTCTCTGTCTGGGATTGCAGCTCCAGTGGTTCTCTAGTGGGGAGCTGCAAAGAAGGCCACAAAGAAGGCTGCAAAGTGCGTCTTCGCGTAGTGGCTCCGTATTGGGCTGCTAACCGCAATGTCAGCAGTTTGAAGCCACCAGCCGCTCCGCAGGAGAAACACAGGGTTTTCTACACTCATAAAGAGGTACAGTCTTGGAAACACACAGGGGAAGTCTGACCCTTTCCTCCTGTGCCACTTGGAGTTGGAATAGACTCGATGGCCGTGAGGAGGAAGGAGGAACAGGAGTAAGTAGGCAGAAGAGATGGAGGTTGACTGGAGAGGAAGCTACCAGAAGGTTGGGCCACAGGATGCTACAGGGGTAGTGTTGGAAGCAGGGGTTACTAGGAAGCAGTGAAGAAAGGATCGCAGGGAAGAATTGATAAGGAAGATCCAGACGCACTGAGAAATACTCCTGTGAGTAGGAACTGCACAGTCTCCTTTTCAGATTCACCCCCCATTCACTGTGTGCCGGGTCTGCCCCAAACATTCTTTCTTTCTTTATTTTTTTTAGGCATCACTGCCCTGGTGGTGGGAGTAGGAGGCCCCGTCTTTTTCAGGAATTGAACCTCCATCCCAGTCCCGCGCACAACCACTATGCCATCGGGGCTCAGCCCCCCCAAACATTCTTTTAGCTCATTCTCACCCCAGCTTTTTGGGAGACCATCAACAACCTGTTGTTGTTGTTGTTAGGGGATGTCAATTCAGTTCATAGCAACCATAGGGACAGCCAAAGAAAACACAGGCACACCCAGTCCTATGCCGTCCTCACAATGCTTAAGTTTGAGCCCATTGTTGTAGCCACTGCATCAATCCATCTTGGCCGTCCTCGTGTTGGCTGCCCCTCTATTTTCCCAACCACGATGCTCTTCTCCAGGTCTCCCCCGAGAACATGTCCAAAGTAGGGGAGACAACGCCTCGCCATCCTTGCTTCTCCTTGTACTTCAGCCAAGACAGATTTTTTTGTCCTGGTGGCAGTCCATGGCACCTTCAAGGTGCTTCTCCACCATCATAAGTCGAACGCATGGATCCTTCTTTCATCTTCCTTAGGTGTTCCCCAACTTTCACGTGCATAGGAGGCAACTGAATACACCATGGTTTGGGTCTGGCACACCTTTTGAGTTAGGACTCAAAGTAACATCCCGGCTGGCCTGGGCAGATTTACCCAGTGCAATGTGTCATTTGAGCTCATGACTCCTGCGCCCGTGGGCATTGATTGTGGATCCAAATTAGGTGAAGTCCTTGACAACTTCAATCTGTTCTCCGTTTATCAGAATGCTACCTTTGTGTTACAGACGCATAAACCAAACCTGGGAAGCTTAAGACAGGGGCATCTGAGTGCTGTCCTGGAGACCAGTGTTGGGTGGGATGTCTCTAATGTATCCATTCCTAATCAAATTGCCCTGGTGGTGCAGTGGTTCCGCGTTCAGCTGCCTGCTCACTTTGTCCATGATTTGAGCCCACCAACCACTCCATGGGAGAGGAATACATCAGCCTGCGTCTGGAAAGATGCTAATCCAAGGAAACCCAGTAGGGAAGCTTTGTTCTTTTCTATTGGATCGTTATGAGATGGCATCCTGTGGACAGCAATGGGTTTCCTTGAGCCCCCTCTATCATCCTATCTGGGAGTCACTGTCACACAGAACCTAAATGGCAAGTCTGGAGTTGGAATCCAGATGTGTCTTCAATAATCAGAGCCACCAACACTTGGGCACCGTGCTGTGCTAAATGTTTTACACACATCATTACTGCCCATTTTTAAAGTGTTTTCATTGACACTTAATCTGCACATCACACAATTCATTGCCAGTACATTTCATAGTTTCTGATGCTTCGAGATTACACAAGGAGTCCTGGTAGGGTAACAGTGAAGTGCTCAGTTGCTAACCCATAGGGTAGCCTTTCGTTCCAACCCACTCAGCCACCCCACGGGTAAAAGACTTGGCCATCTCTAGCACCAAAAGTCAATGCCAAGGAAAAATTTTCATAATGATTATTTTCCTACACAGAGTTGCTATGAATCAACAAAATGGACTGGACAGTCCCTCACAGCAATAACAACCACAGAGATTGCAAGTAACTTGGCAGAGTTGTAGGACGAGCACAGTGACAAGAGCCACAATTTGAATATAGACCTTCAGATACCAGAGTGCACACTGCACTGGTTCATTCTACTTTCAAGCTAAGGTCAGAGCTGGAAATGCTTAGTCAAGGGTTTTTGCCACCATATCTGCATCGTCTCACTACCTCTCATTGCAGTAACTCAAATCACACTTCTGGTTAGCTCTTGTAGAGTAAGTGGGTGGGATCCCAAGTCATGGTGATTCTACATACAGCTGAACCGAACCCTGCCTGGTCACATGTCAACCCAGACTGTCGTGAGCCATAGAGTTATCATGGGCTTGTTTTTGGGGGGTGTGAAACACCAGGCCTTTCTTCCTAGTCTTCTTAGTCTGGAAGAACTGCTGAAACCTGTTCACAGAGCAGCACACCAGCATCTCCTTATAGTTGCTGGCTGCACATGAAGTATGGAGATTGGAAATCAAGCCCAAGTCTCATAGGAGGATGAGACTTTGACCACTAGATCACCATTGTCTCATTCAATCACCCTGGTGGCATAGTGGATTACGCAGTGGGCTGGTCACAAGGTCTGCAGTTCAAAATCACCAGCCACTCCAAGACAGAAAAATGAGGCTTTCCGCTCCCATAGAGATTGACAGCCTCAGGAACCTAAAGGAACATCTCTACTAGGTACTAGAGGGCCTCTGGGAGGCACAATCCACTCAATGGGAGGGGGTTTCATTTGTTTTGTTTCTAAGTGAGCAGCAGACCCTGATTAGCATCCACTTGCCATTGAGATTAGTAGAGAAACTTCCACCTACTAGTCTTTAGAAAAAACCTACAGCCTCTTGGGAAAGGCGAACCCCTTGGTGCCTGAGAGGGAGATGGGCTCATTTAGCTGGAGAGAACACTGCAGGTTGACAGTCCGTGTGTGTGTGTGTGTGTGTGTGTGTGTGTGTGTGTGTGTGTGTGTCAGGGGCTGGGGGGCAATGCTTCCCTGCTTTACCTCCGATGTAAGTGAGACTGCGACGACCATGTACAGTGAACAGCAGAATGGAAATCGTCTTTCAGGTCATGGCGCTTTGTTCCCATGTTGGTAATCCTCCATTTTAAAGCTGGTAAGTACAATAGTGAGGATTATGCCCCTTGATTTAATTTGGCTTGCATGTGGCCAAGCTTGCACACGGCTTTTATTTCAGATTCTTTAGCTCAGCTAGCCTGTTGTTGTGTTAAAAAAAAAAAAAGCACGTGGGAAGGAGGCTGGCGATGGATAATACTGGTGCATCTGGTTTTCCACAGTAGCTTGAAACCTCCCCTCCCTCCCGTCAGAGATGGGAAAACGCGCGGGTCTTTCTTCCGTGTGTCATCCTTGTGGCCCTGGGGCTCAGAGCCAACTGGGCTGACCTCAGAATTGATGAGCCCCAGAAACAGCCTCCCCGGCAGTGGCGCTGAGTGAGGGCCAGATTTCCATGTGGGCTCTGAAGTACAGATTGCCACGGATCTTGACAAACACTCAGTGTGGGGGGGACGGGTCACAGCCGAGATACGTGGCATGCCAAGAAGATGAAAGAAAGCCAACGTTTTCTTTAGGCATCGGGAGGGCATTTCCTCTTCTGCTCTTCAATTCCTGTCCCGACGGTCCCTTCCGCAGCCATCACCCTCTCCGTCTTGAGGTGACTGCCCTCCAGCAAACGCCCTCACGTGATGAACGAGCCCACACACCACTGCGTGGCAGGATGTCGAGTGGAACCAGGGCAGTGGCAGCAGGTCGCTTTCCTTTACACAGTGCTGCCATGTGGTGGGCACGCCATGTGTGATCTCCTTTAGGTAGAAAGAGAATGGGTTTTGACATCAGGTCTGGGTTTGAACCTGACTTCAACGTCTTCACCTCAGCCGTTTGAGACTTGGTTCAACCACTTAACAATGCCAAGTTCCTTCCCTTATCCTTCCGAGAGAGGAGCCCCGGTGGCGTGGTGGGATATGCATTGGGCCGATAGCCTCACGGACAGCAGTTGCAAACTACCAGCTGCCCCTCGTGAAAAAGATAAGGCTTTCTCCTCCGGTAAAGCGTTTCCGACTCAGAAACCCAGGGGGGCGGCTCCACCTGGTCCCACAGGGCCGCTGTGTGTCGGAATCCACCCAATGGCAACAGCTTTGGCGGTGGGTTGATTTTGCAAACTGAAAAGGTGGGGGTATGGCAATGAGAGAGAACATCTGTTCGAGCACAGCACAGTTGTGGATGCATAGCATCTTCCATCGAGGGTGACCGTGGGGTGGGGAATGCATCACTGCCGGTGATCGTGATGATGGAAGCAGAATGGGGGTTAAAAGAGACAGGGCCAGTGGCTCTGGTTCAAGGAGACCCCATGCTCATCAGAGTGGAAGGGGGCGCCCTCGGGTTTCAGTGGCTGATTATTCATAAGCATATAGCCCCGCCTTTCTCCCAAGGTGCCTCTGGGTGGATGCAAACTTCCACACTCTTGGCTGGACCCTGAGCATGTTAACCATTTGCACCACCCGGGGACTCCCCTTCTTGCCTTTCTCCCCAAACCCAACCCAGCTGCTGTTCACTCCCCTCCAGCTGACGGCCACCCACAGTGAGAGAGCAGAACTGGGCTGCATGGGGATCTCAAGGGAACTCGATCACCCAGTCTGTCTTCCCAGGCACATTGATGTAGACGTCGGTCTGAAACCTTTTGCTTAGCAGCTGAACTCATTTATTGTTGGCACCAGCCAACGACTCTGTTAGAGTAACAGTGATGTTTAAAGGTTCTTGAAAAGGATATCAAGAAAGGTTGTACAACACGAAGAGTATACTCAACGCACTGAATTATATAGGGGGAAATTGTGGTAATGAAAAGTGTTTTTTGGCGGGGGGCATCATTGCCCTCTGGTGGGAGTAGGAGGCCCAGCCTTGCTCCTGGAGAGCTGCTGCTGGATTTGAACCTCCAACCCAGTGGGCTGCAGTCCCGCACTCAACCACTACGCCACTGGGGCTCAGCTCCATGAAAAGTGCTTTGTTATGTACATTTGTGCCACAATTAGAAAAAAATTATCTGAATCGCAAGTACAAAAAAGAAGAAAATGTTCTAGAATTGAATATGGTGACAACTGTACAACCCTTCTTGATATGATTGAATTGTTGAGTTGTATCATATATGGATGAAGTTCTAATAAAACCATTAAAAATTAAAACAAAAGAATATGCATGGTCAAGGCCTCCCTAGCTTAGGTCTAGAGTTGTGGACTGAATTAATCATCAACGATTCCAACTCTTGAGAAACCTTGAACAATACTCACTTTCTGCTTCAACACGAGGACAGAATTTTGATCTTCCCATGCTACTGGCTCTTACCTCAGGATAATCATGGGGTTCCCTCTTGATAGCAGGATTCACTCTCACCAGCATGGCCTGGATGCCCCTGGTCCAATCTTGAATGGTGACTCTCAGAGATTACTTAATTGTTTGAGCCTCCTTAGACTTTATATATTTGGGGAAAAAATTAATTGGTTACACTTCTCTTCAAAAGGGCTTTGAAACCTTACCACCAGATGTGTTAAGCAGAGTTCTGTAGAGAAACAAGATCAGGACACTTAGGTAGGTAGGTAGGTGGATCAAGCATAAGAATTAAACAGAAAATGAATATAGAGAGCAGTACAAATGGTTCAGTGCAACTCACTTCCATGAGACTGCTAATATGGCAGTCATTCAAGTCACAAGGGCCTCCAGGTGCAAGTCAAGGAAGCAGACCTCTAAGTCCTCTGTAGAGCACTTCAGGCAGTCCTGCCACAGGCAGCAAACAACAAGGGAGGTTACCAACAATCAACCAGATGACAGGATCTGACAGTCTGCTGCCAAGCTGTGTATGCACCAGTAGCATGGTGAAGCAGGTAATGAAAGGAACCTCAAACCACAGCAACACAATGCATGGGTGGGGTGTTCCACAGGTAGTATAGCTTGCAAGTTGAGCAGAGAACCAGCAAACGCAGCCACTCACTGGTCGGGTCACCAGAGAGCAAGAGACAAGAAAGGCGAGGCTCACCAAGTCTTTTATCTATCTGCCTTTAAATTAAACTACCCTTCAATTTATCCCACATGTGTTCATTGGCCAGGTTGGCACAGAAGCTGAAAGTCGCTTTAAGGGGGAAAAAATGTGCTTTGTGTTAGAATTCTCTTGGCTTATGGCTATACACAAATATTTATCTGAACAATTTCAACAAATCCTAAATCACCTATGATCCTTATGCGTAGGACTGGTTTAGAGGAACGGTGCACGTCAAGTGTGTCAGCAATGAGAGCTTTCTTTATAGGATCAAATGCCAAGGACAAGAGTCCGCTTTAAAAGCAGTTGGAATTGATGAATGGCTTTCCACCTGTCTTTTGGGTTTCTCCTGGCTATATAGCTCTGCTTGTGAGGTTCCTTCTGAACAGAATGCCTTTGCCAGCTTCTTCTTCATTGCTATTTTACCTCTCACCCCTAGTCTGGGTGAGCAGGGGTCGGCAAACTCTTGGGACCGAAGAGCCAATCCTGTCTCTACTCACAACTGTAAAATCACTCAAGAGCCTTAAACATGTTTTTCCAAACAAATGAAATCACTGTGATCTGAAATAATCGCCTTCAAATGTTTTCAATGTGACTTCAGAGTCCCACGTTCACACTGAAAGAGCCGCATGTGGCCCGTGGGCCGCAATTTGCCGACCGCTGTCCTAGGGGATCTTAAAGGTGAACAGATGCAGGAAAAGGCCATTTCTCACAGGAGAAGTAGACTGGGTCACTGCCCAGAGGTGGAACCTGCAGTGGGTATTCTGCAGAGGCTGCAGCATCCAGTGTGGTTGGAATAATGGGGAGTAGGATGAAGACAGGATGGTGTTGAGAGAGTAGTGTGATGCCTAGAGAATTATTCACAGGGATAAAGCAGATCAAAGCCAGAGTGTGAGAGGCCTGAAAGATGGAACAAAATATTTGGCACCTTAAATTCAGTAGGCCCGAAGATGCTGAACATCTTTGAGTAGAATATGTTCTGCAGGCATTTTTGTTTGGCCTGTGCAATGTCTTCACATTTTAAAATTGTTTCCATATCTGAAAATAGAAATATTTCATGTAATAATTTAAATTTTTGATGCCTCAGGAAAAACCAGGGGTCTGGCAGCAATCTGCTGGGACTTAAGTAGAGGTTGTTTCCTGTAGAAATCTATTTGGTGGCCTGTTAATACATGCCCAGGCCCTGCCAGCATCTCAGTTGGGTTCCTGCTGTTGTCTGCAGGACACCATCTAGAATTCTAGATCGAAGCAAGGTCTAAGGCTATAAACTCCGAAGCCAGACTGCCTCTCTTCTAGGCGTAGGTCTGTGTCTAGCTAGCTCAGTGACCTGAAACTTGTTAGATGTTTCAAACTGTTGACCTTGCTATCAGCAGTCCAAGAGGTAATCTGCTAAGCCATGAGTACTCCTGGACGGCTGCCTAGCATGAGAAATGTCCACTGTGATCACAACATCCCATATGAGAAAATACACTTCACTGGGGCTGAAACAATCTAGCATTCATTTCTGTTATCACTCATAGGATCTAAAAGCTTTGGCCATCCTCGGCATAAAATAAAGTTAATTGAGTGATTGCTTGTATCTTGGATTTTATTTGGTCCCCAAACTGCATTTGGGTATTTTGTCTCAAAATGTGCTTCTAATTTACCTTGAGGTTAACTTGAGTGTATTAATGTTTGATAAAGTAAGAAGCTGGATTTCTCAGAAAGCCATCCATGCCAACAAGATAAATGAAGAGAGATGCTGTTAACACTGACCTAATTTTTTTTTTAAATCATGAATCTACCTTCCTACCTTAAAAACAAGCGTCAAGTTGGGGGATATACTTAAGCAAATACTTTCTTTAGGAAGCTCAGTTACTGGCAGGTAAGTGG
Organism: Nesogale talazaci; assembly: GCA_004026705.1. Taxonomy (NCBI): domain Eukaryota; kingdom Metazoa; phylum Chordata; class Mammalia; order Afrosoricida; family Tenrecidae; genus Nesogale; species Nesogale talazaci. The sequence goes on from PVJH01012353.1 coordinate 12,962, forward strand.
CCCTGGTTAAATCCCTAATTCAAGGATCAGTTTCTGGGAACCAACCATGCTGAACATAAGCAGAAATAATGGGGGGGAAATCTATGAGGGGGCTTCAAAAATTCCATGGACAAATACTATTAAAGGATAATGGAATTCTTCCATGAACTTTTTGAACCCCCCTGGTATGTCTACCATGAGTTATCCCTTCCCATTCCCCCATGAGATCCCTACATTAAGAGAGTTTTTGTTTGTGTTTCTGTCCAGACAAAAATGGAGTCTACAAAAATGAGTTTGACAATTTCACATGAGAATAAACTTTTGGTGTGCTATCTATATTTGTCTCTCTCTATATGATTCAAGGGAGTTGTTATTTTTCTACCTACTTCCTCAGACAAAAAGGGAGAATCTCCAGAAATTATCTGGACCATTTTACAGAAAACCAAATATCTAGTGCGATCTCTACTTTTATATGCCAGGGGAAGCCAAAAGCATGCTGTTCATAAGGTTTCGGGGCATGCCTGCTCTGTGAGGCTGAGTTTTCCACAGAAACAAAAACAGTGAAACTCATCTATGTATGAGAAAACACTTTATACCAAGAAAGGGACCGACCAAGTCCTGCTCAAGGGCACAGGTCTGTTGCGAGCCAGAGCCACCTTCAGGCTCGCGCAGCTGCTGGTGGTGGAGCAAGAGGGTGAAGGAGGAAATTGGGAGATCACTGGGTACAGAGTCACATGGAATCACATTTGTAGAAATGTGGCAGGGCTTTGACAGGTTCCAGGGAATACAGGTCACATGGGCAAAGAAGAAGAGGTGACAGAGAGAGGCCACATGAAGTTCTCAGCATTTCTCTTATAAAAGGGTCGTGGAATGCCAGGTTACTAGAACAAAGTGTTCTTGCTTTGAGGCAGTACTTGAGTATAAGCCCAATGTCTATCTGCTACCTCGATACTTAACATATAAATATATATATACATGCCTATATTTACCCTTCTATGAATGCCCCTTGCCTCCTAGTTCTTTCCTCTATTTCCTTTTATTTTTCTCTTGTCCCTATCATTTTTCTCTTGTTACTATCATATTCAGCCTTTATTTGGGCTTCAATAATTCCTCTTTGTTACATTGCCCTTGATCAATCCTTACTGGCCTCCTATTCCCTCCTCACCATCAATTTTAGATCACTTGTTGTTCCCTTGTTCCTGGGTTTGTTAACACCCTCTTCTAGTATCTCCTCCACCAATTGTTGGTCCCATAGTTTTCTCTTCCAGATTGTTTGTCCTGCCTATCTTATCTAGATAACATGCAAAAACACTAAAACACACAAAAATAAGGCAGAGTAAAACAGAACAATAAAATAGCCACACACTAACAACAACAAAAACAACCAATGACCAAAAAGAAGAAAAACCTACAAGTAGTTGAAGGTCTGTTTGTTGACCTTTACAATTATTTCCCAGTCAGTTCTGCTGGGTTGTCATGCCCTGACCCCAAATATGTCTATTTTTGGTATTCTCTGGGGACTTCTGTGATGCTCACCTTCCTGATAAAATCGCTGAAGACAAAATGAATGCATAAACAAATGTGGTGAAGAAAGCTGATGGTCCCCGGCTATCAAAAGATAAAATGCCTGGAGTCTTAAAGGCTTGAAGATAAATGAGCAACCATCTACTTGAAAAGCAACAAAACCCACATGGAAGAAGCACACCGGTCTGTGTGATCATGAGGTATCGATGAGATCAGGTATCTGGCATCAAAGACCCAGAACAAAAAAAAATCATTGTCAATGTAAATGAGGGGGAGCACAGAGTGGAGACCCAAAGGCCATCTGTAGACCATTGAATGAGCCAGTCAGTGTGCAGTATAGCACCAATGAAACATGCAACATTCCTCTGGTTCTTTAATGTTTCCCTCTTCACAACACATCCACTGTCATGACCCCAAATTCTATCTTACAAATATGATTAGACTAGAGCATGTATCTGAGTACAGATAAGAGCTGGAAACACAGGGAATCCAGGACAGATAAAATCCTCAGGACCAATAATCAGAGTAGCGCTACCAGGAGGGGAAGGGTATGGTGGGAGGAGAAAGGGGGAACTGATCACAATGATATTTAGAAACAGAAAAGTGGGTGAAGGGAGACATCAGTCTGTTAAAACATGAAAAAATTATCATTTTTAAATTATCAAGGGTTCATGAGGGAGGAAGGGTTAGGGAAGGGAGGGGAGAATATGAAGAACTAATACCAAAGGCTCAAGTAGAAAGAAAATGTTTTGGAAATGGTCATGGCAACAGATGTACAAATGTGCTGGACACAATGGGTGTATGTATGTTTGTGATAAGAGCTATATGAGCCCCCAATAAAATGATTTTTAAAGGGGGCGGGGCCACATCCCCTAGGAGGCATCCTCAATCTGTAACCAGATTCACAGGTTGGACTCTACCCCTACCTCCATACAGGAACCATCAAGTTGACATAAAATTGAACCATCACACCTGCATGAGTTTCCTCCAAGTAAACATGCTGCAATGTGCCTCTGTCATCAGTGGACAACTACAAACAAGTTATTCCAATAATATGCTGTGCTCCCTCTCCTCAGCCTGCCTTCCTTCCCCAACAGCTCCAGTCAAAATAGTGCCTTTAAGGGCATCTACTGGGCCAGTGAGATTCTAGACAGAGAGTTTACCTCAGAAGGTTATAGCTTCTGTATTTTGGCGATTCCTCAGAGGTCATCTTTTGATAGATTTTTTTCCCCAGAAGACACAGGAAAGTCATAGGGTTTATTAAGAAGACATTTGGACAAAGTTAACAACTGTATTGATAAGAAAAAAGACCAGGAAAATTGCACTGAGTAATTTTTTTTCCAGCAAAGCATTGTTCATTCTTTGAGGGTAGCAGCTTTAAAAGAAACCTGAATTTCATTTCTTGAAGCTTTTAGGTGATATAGATTGCTGCACTCTTGACTTCTTTGGGGAAGGGTCCCAGAGATGGAAACAGAAGTGTATAGACCAAGAAGGAGGATGTGTCATGAAACAGTAGCTTCACGCTTTGATATTTTTGCTTTCACAAAGGTTTCTATTATCTTTTAGGTATGCTTTTTGACTCATCTGCTGGGGTGAGAAAGCACACAGTGGGTGTTTTAAGAGGATAGGAATGACTCACAGATCTGTAGACTAGAAGTCTGAAGTTGGAATGTCAGCAGGACCATGGTATCTGGGTGCTCCAGATATTTTTTTTTTTACTCGCTTCTGTAGCCTAAATCCACCTCTACTTTCTCTTTCTTCCATCTGGGCTTCTTGCCCTCTTTTGTAAGAACACCATTAATCTTGGGTTCAAGCTCAAAACCTTCAACTCCCTGCCATCGAGTCAATTCCGACCCACAGGGCAGTGACCCTATAGGGCAGTGTAAAATTGATCCTGTGGGTTTCCAAGACTAACTCTTCAGAGGAGTACAAAGTCTGAGGACGTATTTTACTTCAATGTGAACTCATGTTAACTGCTAACATCTTCAAAGCGCCTCTTTGCAAACAAGGTCACATTCACAGATACCAGGGATTATGACCTTACCATCTCTTTCATATCATACAATTCAATTCAAGACGTACATACTTTTACCAAGACCTTTAATACGATCAGCAGCAGATGCGCATGTATCTGGTGCATCAATCTCTCCTTACTCCCATTTGCCATCAGCCTCTTCAGGAGCCCTGGTTAGAGTTGGTTAGAGCTGGTCGGCAATCCTCAAGGAAAGCAATTGGAAACCACAGAGCTTTCAGCTCCCATAAAGTTACAGTCTCGAAAACTCACAGAGGCAGGTCTGCCCCGTCCTACAGGCTTGCTGTGAGTTGGAATCTAGTCGATGGCAGTAGGTGTTTTGAGCCTTCACCATCAGCTCTGCAAAGTAGACCAGCCTGCAAAGGTGGAACCACTTCCTCTCCAGAAAGCATCCACACTGACACAGACAGTGGGTCCAGTTTATCTGGAGAAATATCGGTGACCAAATTATATGGTTAAGATTCTAAAAAAATGTCACTTTAATTTTGTACTTACACCTGATGACTCTCTTCTTTCTTCTCTGATTTTTCTATGAAAAATCATCTTAGTATGATAATGTCTCTATCTTTTTCTAAAGAAATCTTAATCTCTCTCTAGTTTCTTCCTTAAAAAAAACCTCCCTCCCTCTCTTTAAGCACTCTTTATCTGGATGCAGAATGTATGCAAACCATACTTATGGACATCTCTCGTGTCCTCTCACCTTTCTCCATCAAACCTACAACTTAACGTGGTTGCCCCTCCGCTCCTCGGTTCTCTTTGGGTGTACGTACGTACGTACTTGAAAGACGTTGAGGCCAGTACAAGAGATGCAGGGGATGAACTATTAGAAAGATTTCTCTTGCTCTGGTTTTCATCTGCATCTCTTCCCTTTTTCTTTGATGATCCAAAGACGAGGCATCTCTGAAATTCTGGTGTCTGAGTAACAACAAGGAATGATAAAATCGGACAGTTGCTACATTTCCCCATCCTTCGAACCCTGGTGGTGCTGTCAAGTAAGCATTGGACTGCTAGCTGAACGGTGCGTGGTTCAAAGCAGGAGGAAGAAGAGGCAATAAAGATTCCCATCAAGATTTAAAGCCTCGAAACCCCTCCCACACCCCCAGAGCCCCCATGAGCAAGAGCAAGCTCGACGGCAGTGAGTATTGACTGTTTTCCTATACTAACCATCGGATGAGGATGGGAACTTGGCCACCTTTAACACATCTCTAATATCTGCTCGGCCTCTCTCCCCATCAAGACCTTGTCTATGTTCAGACTCAGAATGAGTTGTTGACAAAAATCCTTTTACCTAGCTGACTTCTTTGGGGTCGTTCAAGCAAACAAAACATGCGGATGTTGCCGGAAACAAAGTTTGCTTCAAAACAAATTGCAGAGACCAGCGCTGTGTGATCCTCCAGGAAACCTATGTGGTGAGCCTCTGCGCTGAAAGATGATCACATCATTCCCACCACCTTGCTAACTTGTGTCTCGTTTTCTTCTCTGGGAGAGAAGGAAAAGCTACTTGTGTTTCAGTTCCCAATGCATTTTATTAATTAAACGGCTTGGGTTCCTACCTGTAGACCATAAACACACTGACCTCCTTTCCCTCAGCATCGCTCCAGTCACTTGAAATGAAGAAAGAACCTGAGCGTGTGTGCGTCACAGGGGCTGTTAATAGTAGCCACGCCATGATTTTTCTGTTTGCATTTAGAAACTTTACAGACAAGTGAAGAAAATACAGGATGGACTGAAGTTTTCCTTCTTATCTGAAGGATGTGGGTTCAGAAGAGGGAGAGGAAGAGAGCGTCGGTGCAGCCAAGCTCCAGCAACTGCGGGGATTGGGACAGTAGACAATAAACAGTGCCTGAGACCAAGATTCTAATGGCCTAAGATCAACACAGTCTAGCCGGCCAGCAGGAGCGGCCTTCCTCCCTCTGGCCCGAAACTGTCCCTGGAGAGCCCTTTGTGTCAACAAGAACAGCCAGTGCTCCTGGCCCGCTCCCAGGACTCCGAATGGGGCTATCATTTTTGTTTGCTTTGTAAATATCTTAATGGGAAGTGGTTCAACACCACCTATGGGTTAATCTGAAGGGTTCTGCTTGGCAGCTGTTCTCTCTGAGAGCCACATGGCCACGCTCCGGTGGAGGGGGTCGAGCTGGCGGCTACCTTCCCAGCACCAGGTTGAGGCATCTTCTTTGCTTATTGGATTTACTGCCTGGCAGGAAGCAGCACCTTGTCGTCTTTTATTTTTAGTTCGCTCCTCCGGGGAGGGTAAGGAAGTGAGTCTCGCCTCCAATTGTGCCTCGTCCTCTATGGCAGGGAGGAGTTTTTTACTCTGTTACCTAGCACGCAGCACCATTTCCACGCAAATTCACTTTCACAGAGAATTGTGTCTTAAAAGGGAACAGTGAGGTGGCCTGGTGGTGGTGGAGGCCGCGGTATTGTTGTAAGAAGAAGAATCCAGTAGGGTAGTCTCCAGGAAGGGAAAACAGGATGGGTGGGCTTCACCTGGGATGTAACGATGGGAAGAGATGAAAGTTCTCAGTAATCCCTGCTTGACTGTATCTTCAATTATTCCCTCCCCAAACTTGGCTTTATACTTCTTAACCCTTGGGAATGCTTCCCTGGTGGCTCGATCACGCCCTGTCCTTCTGGCCCTGTGTCACAGATGATCTCCTTCTTTACGCTTTCCTCGCTGAATTTCAAGCAGAGTTGGACAGTTTCCACAAAGTGGCTTCAGGAAGTTTCCCCACGTGATGACAGACTTGTGGACAGTTCCCAAATGCCCACTTTTAAGACGGGCACAAGTTTGAAATACTTCTCAGGTTTTGAAAAAGAAAACGTCTGGCTATCCTTAGGAAAGGCCCAGCTCAGTTTCTTGGACCTTGTCATCCTTGGACCTTGTCATCTCCTCAGGGTTTGACACCAGGCAGGGTCCAAGAGTGAACAAGACCAGTCACTGATGCGTGGGGAGCCTATTTCTTTCTTTCAGAACCTGACTTTCTTTTTTCTTTCATGAAAGAGAGCCTGGCATCTCATCGAGTGGTGAGCGGTAAATGAGATAACATACATGACGCATACGGCATTGTCTGATGTGTAAAGCGTGCTCATATGGTGGGGCTTCAAAAGGTTCATGGAAAAATGGAATGCAAGTATAGTTAACTTATAAACTTCCTTTGTGAACAACAACTTGTAAACTTCCTTTGTGAGGGTCAGTCAAAAAGTACGAATACTCAGATTTCAATTCATATGTGCTGCATAGGTTTATTCCAAGCAAAGCATGTTTAAGCATGTGTCTGTGGTGGGTGGATGGTTGCAGACAAGGTCTCTCAGTAATAGGATGACCGTAGTCTTGTTACAGTGCCTGGAAAGAAAGTCCAGTCAATGTAGTGATCTCTCGGGCTAGTTAAATCAAAGCCAGGAGGTAAGGATATATAACAGGTTATGGCAACAGTTTGGGGGCATGCCAAAGTATGAGCCTGATAGGTTTCCTTGAAGCACGGGGAAATTATGAGGGCTGCTGAGGAAGGTTGATAAAAAATGCAAACTGCATGGCTGAGAAAAAAGACCGGGGATCTTGCACTGAGCTGCTGCTGCTGCCTCTTTTTAGATTGTGACAGTGAATCTGCATATCCTTCAAGAATAACAAGGGTTGTCCTAGGATGATTCTGTTATTAAACTTTACCCCACTCACCCTTCAGCCCTGATACTTACCTTTCACCCCCCACTTAAAAAACACACCCCCAAACTTAAAGAACATTTAAAAAGGAACATGATTCGAATCTCTCGAAGATTCCAAAACTGCATTTTTAATGTGTGTAAGTCAAAGAGGGTAGAATTCTTCAGAGATCGACTAGAGAGATGCACACATCACCCTCAGAAGGATAGAGACCTAGGTGGGGGAGAGATGGGGAGCTAATAAAGTTTTCTGTGATTTTGAAACAATTCTTTTCAATTTACCATAGTAAATAGTAATAGTAGGAGGAGCTTCTGTTGTTGTTACCTCCAGGGATCCACCTTTCTCTATGTAATCATTAATATTAGACGCTCCCTTCTGAGGCACTTATTTGGAAGTTTATTGCCCCAATAAAAGTTTAAAAGTTAAAGCCACCACTAAATTTACACTCATTTGAGTAATAAAGCAGAGAATGACAATGACGTTGTATATTCTACTCAACAAACTACTGAAGGAGGGAACAAAGATGATAAGTTCTTCCTTGAAAAAGAATATTAAATAAATGTAGGCGTGAACTACCATTTGGCAACCATTAAAATCATAATTTTTTTTGTCAGAAAGGCTCAACTAAGAAGTGGACGTTTGAGAAGTTCCAAAAGATAGTTGCCTAGTCTCAAAATACAGCCCATAATTAATGACAAAGATACGGTGGAGAAACATGGCAGATACCACCTAACCCTAGGAAAGTTGGCTCTGGAAGAGACCCACAGCCCGTTGCTCCTGGTGTGGTGAGGCACCGGGAAGAACACAACTACTTATAAGGCTTTCTTGTCAAACGCCCCCCACCTGAAGGTGGTCACACAAACAGCAGGCAAACTGGAAGAGCGTTGTATAAGGTCACGGCCTTTCGACTTCAAAAAAAAACACAAAAGAAGATTGAAGAACTGTTGTTAAAAGACACTCGAGACATGACAACTGAATGCACCATATCATCTAGGACTAAGGAGGGGCTTGCCCCAAACCATGGTATTCTCCGTTGCTTCCCTGCGCCTGTGAAAGTTGGACACTGACTCGGGAGACCAAAGACGAATCAGTGCATTTGAGTTATGTTGCTGGCAAAGAATATTGAAATTACCATGAACTGCCCGGAGAACCCACAAATCTGTCTTGGAAGAAGTACCACCAGAATGTTCATCAGAGCCAAGGATAGTGAGGCTATATTTCACATATCTTTGACTGTTTTCAGGAGAGGCCAGTCCCTGGAGAAGGGCTTGATAAAGAAGGGGGTCAGTGAAAAAGAGCAAGGTCCTCAATAAAATGGATCGACACAGTGGCAGTCTTGGTGGGCTCAGACCTAAGAAGTATGGAAAGGATGGCACAAAAGTAACAGTGTTTTAGTCTATTATAAACAGGGTCGCTGTGGGTTAGAACGGATATGACAGCACTTAATAACAACAACAAGATTTGCAGCTGACTCTCAAATAGTTCAGAAAAATGGTGTGTATGCGTGTGTCTTAAGAGGGATCTTCAAAAAGTTTTGGGGAAAATTCACTTACCTTTCTATTCCACTTCCCCCTGAATTTCTTAAGCGCCTGCGTACACCTAAACCAGCAGTTCTTAACCTGTGGGTCACCACCCCTTTGGGGGTCGAATGACCCTTTCACAAGATCGACTAAAACCACCGAAAAACATATTTCTGATGGTCTTAGGAACCGAGACACCTCTTACAGATATGCCCACCTACAAATACCCGGCATGAAGACTGTTACCCATACTATACCATGCTTCAAGACAAAATTTCATTTCTTTGTCATTAGAAATAAATATTTTGCAATATGTAATTACATATTGCTTTGTGATTAAGCACTTTGCTTTCATTATGTTCAATTTGTAGCAATGAAAATACATTCTGCATATCAGATTTTTCTATTGTGATTTGTGACAGCAGTAAAATTACCGTTTTGAAGGAGCAATGAAAATAATTTTACGGGGCTGAGCCCTGGTGGCGTACTGGTTGTGTGCGGGACTGCGGCTCACTGGCTTGGCGGTTCAAATCCAGCAGCAGCTCTCTGGGAGCAAGGCGGGGCCTCCTACTCCCACCAGAGGGCAGTGATGCCCCCTCCCAAAAGGAAAATAATTTTATGGCTGGGGGTCACCACAATATGAGGAACCTTAAAGGGTCACAACTGTAGGAAGATGGAGAGCCGCTGACCTAGGCCAGGAGAGTCAGAAGGGAAGAAGGGAGGACGAGAAAGAGAAACAAAATAAATGTAATAAAATGCCAACGTGCATTAGCTGATCATATCAGTGGAGTCCCTGGGAGACGTCAATGGATATTGCGCTCAACTGCTAGCTGAAAGATGAGGCAGTTTCCTTCCCTGAAGAATGGGGCCTCGGAGACTCGATCGAGCAGTGCTAGTCCATCCAGTCAGCACGATGACTATGAGTTCCAATCAACCCAGTGGCAGGATGTTTGGTTTGGGCTTGGTTTTTAATAAAGAGTCCTCGGAATGCATTATGTCATTGTCGTATCTCTTCTAGGGTAAGTCTGAAATGTCACACTGAAAAGTTTGAAAGAAACCAATCAAGTCGGTGTCACTTCAGGTCGTTCAGATAGAGCAGCTCAGCTGCCATTTCCTATGTACAGACCTGACCCCCTCTCCATCCCCACCTGGGTCTACCCCCCAGCATCTCTGCACTGCTCAGTGTCTGTCCTTCAGCTTCTCTGCTCGGACACCAATGCTAGCCACTGCCTATTGTACGGAGCCTTCGGCATTTTACTTCAGCTTTTAAATTTCCTGCAAGGCCCTGCCCTCTTCTCATGCCCCTTCCCTCATCCTTAGAGCCATGGGCAGCATGCGCTGTATTCCAGATAGTCTTCTTTCCCTTTCCCTCAACTGAACCCCATGCTCTCGGAATGAAAAGAGGGTGATGAGGTTCACTGCTACCCTGTACAGGATGCAAGGATGAAAAGATCTCGGATGTTAAGCTTTGGTCTTCCACACACTCCCATGGACAGGTCACATCACCCCTGGGCCTCAGTTTCCATTGTTATAGCATGATAAACGGTATGTACTAAATGGACTCTGAGGACTTCTTAACTGCCAGAAGCCTATGTCCTCACCAAACTAAGGCTTTTGTTATTTGCGTGTTGCTCTTTTTCATGCGTATGTGTGAAAATACACAATCCAAAAAATGTATCCCTTCAACTATTGATACGTATACATATCATTGGATACATACTACACCTTGTGACAACCTTAATTCAGTATGTGACGTTTTTAAAATGATAACACTGAAGTAGTTCAACCCAATCAAAGGAAAACCCAAAACCAAACCCACTATCATCAAGTTGATTCTGATTCAGAGTGACGGTATAGAACTTCCCCCTTCAGTATTTGTAGCTGGAGTTCTTTCTGAGAGCAAAAAACTTCATCTTTTTTCCTGAAGATACAAACTGCTGAACTTGTGGCGAATAGTCCAACAAGTACCCTGACATACCACCGGGATGCATTAACCAATAGAAAAACCAAAACTCACTATGTTAGTCTGGGTAGACTAAAGAAACAAATTCATAAACACTCATATGTGTGTAAGAAAGAGTTTTATATACAAGAGCACCTGTACATTAAGAAAACATCCCAGCCCAGTCCAGATTAAGTCCCTAAATCTGATATTAGCCCCTATGTCTAGAAAGTCCTCTTCAGACTCACGAGGCACATGCAATGATGTCAAATGCAGGACGATTACAGGTCGGTGAGTAGACAGGAGTCTCCCTGTGGCATTTCTGGCTTCAGAGGTCTGGTTCCAACAGGGTTGGTCTGTGTGGCTTCTCCTCCAGGATGTCTCACGGAGCGCCAACCTAGTCAGTCCAGTGTCTCAAAGGAAGTGAGTGTCTCCTGCTTCCAAGAAGTACCACGTTTCCCAGAGGAGAAAACCATACCCACACAGAGGTCTCATTGGCTCTCTCCAGATCGGCAGGCTAGACTCCACCTCTACACTCTTCATCCTCAGATTGACACCAGATTAGGTCACTGCCACACTTACTGCCATAGAGTTGATGCCAACTCATAGTGATTCTTTAGGGCAGGGTAGAATTTTCCTTAAGGTTTCCGAGACTCTAACTCGTTACAGGAGTAGAAAGCCCCATCTTTCTCCTGAGGTGTGGCTTGTAGTTTTGAACCACTGACCTTGCAGTTCGCAGCCCAAAACATAACCACTACACCACTAAGGAAAAAGAAAGGCAGAGGTTATATAAAAAGAGAACCACTCTATGAGTCATGTCATTATCATTCTCCTGTCTGTCAATCTTGATGTTCCTATGTTCAGGGGTTTGTCTTTCGGAAGAGCAATATGAAGGACAATACACGTACATGACACATTAGGAGACCGTGGGTCATGCTCAGCTGCTAATCAACGTTTGAAGATTCAAGTTCACCCAAATAGTTCACCAGGTTCTTCTCAGACTCAAGGCTCTTTGTCAGCCAGCTCTGAATTTGTCCCTGGGTTCTGCCCTTTGTGTGACCGTCTTTGCTTCCTCATCTGTGATTGGACCTGTGCTCCCAGAGCTGATGTGAGAATGAAATGCAAGGATCCGAATTAAGATCCTAGCACATGCCTGACACGAGGTGAGCTGTCACCATCCCCATCACTCCAAAGCTAACCCACTGCTATTGAGAAAATACTGCCTCATGGTGAACCTGTGAGACACACTAGATTGCCCTTGGGGGATTCTGACACTATAAATCTTTTTTTTTTTTTTTAGTTATTATATCTTTCTATTTTTGTGTTTTTAAAAATCATTTTATTGGGGACTCATACAACTTTTATCACAATCCATCCATCCATCCATTGGGCCAAACACAATTGTACATTTATTGCCGTCATCATTCTTAAGTAGAAAGCATTGGTATTAGCTCCTCATTTTCCCCCTCCTCCTCCCACCCTCCCCTCCTCACAAACCCTTGATAATTTATAAATTATTATTATTTTGTCATGTCTTACACTATCTAACATCTCCCTTTACCCATTTTTCCGTTGTCCATCCCCCTGGAAGGGAGTTATATACAGATCTTTCCCTTACCTTCCTGCTATTGCTACTCTCATGATTGGTCCTGGGGGGTTTATCTGTCCTGGATTCCCTGTGTTTCCAGCTCTTATCTGTGTTAGTATATACCTTCTACAGTCTAGCAGGATTTGTATGGTAGAATTGGGATCATGACAGTGGAGGGGGAGAAAGCAATAAAGAACCGGAAGAAGTTGTATGTTTCATGACATCTGCACTGCACCCTGACTGACTCATCTCCCTGCAACCCTTTTGTAAGGGGATGTCCAATTGCAAGGAGAGTACAGAAGACCTGGAAGGACTTGATTGCGATCAATGTAACAGAGAGGAAATACAGAGAGGAAATAAAAACCCAAATGAAGGCTGAGCAGGATAGTGGGACAAGAAAAAAGTAAAAGGAAATAAAGGAAAGAAGTAGGAGACAAAGGGCATTTATAGAGGTCTAAATACAGGCATGTGGATATGTAAACATATTTTTATATGATGATGGGGAAGTAGAACTATGTGCATATATTTATAGGTTTAGTATTAAGGTAGCAGAAGGAGTACTCAAGTACACACTAAATGCAAGAACACTTTGTTCTATTAAACTGGAATTCCATGATGCTTACCTTCCCATCACAAGCAACGAAGACAAAACATAAGCAAAAGTGGTGAAGAAAACTAATAGTGCCTGGCTATCAAAAGATATAGTGTCTGGAGTCTTAAAGGCTTGAAGATAGACAAGCAGCCATCTAGCTCAGATACAACAAAACCCACATGGATGAAGTACACTAACCTGTGTGACCATGAGGTGTTCATAGCATCGAAGAACCAAAAATCCTATTCATTGTAAATGAGGGGAAATGCGGAATGGAGACCCAGAGTCCATCTGTAGACACTGTACACCTTTACTGGAGTAGAAAGCATCCTCTTTCTCCCGAGAGTAACTGGTGAGTTTGAACTGCTGATCCTGCTATTATCAGACCAGTGCTCATCCCACAGTGCCACCATCGTCACCCCTTACTTTGGAGTCACCCTTCACTTCCTCACTGCGACACCTTTGATCCATCTCAGGTCTGAGGTCAGATTGTTTCCCAGACTCCGTGGCTGCTAACAAAGAATGAAAGAACGTCTTCTGGGTGACATTCATCAGTGAGGTGAGGGGCCCTGGTGGCACAGTGGTTACGTTTGGGGCTGCTAACTGGAAGGTCGGCAGTTTGAAGCCACCAGCCAGCCCTCGGGGGAAAGATGAGAGTTTCTACGCCCTATGCAGAGCCGGAGTCTCAGAAACTCAGAGGGCAGCGCGCCCCTGTCCTGGAGGGCTGTTATGAGTCAGAATCCACGCGGTGGCAGTGAGTTTGGTTTTCTCGGGCGAGGTGAGCATGTCAGTGGCATAAAGAAAAGCCTCCAGCTCCTCCCTTACACGTTTACATGGACAGCTCCTGTGGAAGGGAGTGAGGCAAATGGGAAAACGGAGGCACTAGCTGGCAAATAGACTGCCTGGGCTCACAGGGTGGGAATAGGCAAAGAGGAAGACAAAGAGGTTCAAAATGGAAAGGGCTCCATGGGACCTGGGAAATTCGCACGAATACCTAGCACTAACCAGCACGGCCTTAGAGCAATGGTGTTATGAAATTACTCACTAGTCATCAGCCTTATAGAGGACTTTGTCCTCGAGCCATGTGCCCAAACGTAATTAACGTGTCTCTCAGCAAACAACTATCTCTGTATTACCTGCACGTTCAACTCATTCATCATCCCTCAGCAGCCTGGGAAGTGCAATTCTGGAGTCTACAAAGTTGAAGGAGGCCCGGAAGCTGGACCACAGTGCGGTCAACCGAGCACGACAAAGCCAGCTGGCCTAGCAGACCCTCCCTGTGGAAGAAGAGAAGTGTGGGGCATCCTCGGTAGCCATTAACTCAAGTTGTGGCCGCTCTTGGGCTATACCCAAGGGGAACTGGGCTTAGGAGGAAGGACTTGCATGTTAGCTTTGTTTGGCAGCTTCTTCAGCACACAACAGATGCCCTGCAGAAGGGCTTTTAGTCAAGACTGGGCTTTCCCTTCTCGGGAGGCACTGCTGGGCAAACTGACTGCAGGGAAGCTGCTGAGTGGCTGAGTCCTGGAAGCTGCTGGAGACTTCAGTCCTGGCTCTGGATAGGCTCATCGCTTGGTGCACACTGGAAATACTCAGTGAATCATGACCCAAAGAGACAACTACCTCCTCGTCACACAGCTGTCACTTAGCATGAGATTTCGGAGTCTGTGCAGTGGGTGTGTTTTTGTTTCTCAAGTTTTCCCTATCGATCCAAAATAATGCCGGACAAGAAATAGCCACTTACGAATATCCTCTGGTACCACTCCATGAGGAACCCTGGTAGTGTAGGGGGCTATGCATTGGGCCACTAACCACAAAGTCAGCCGTTCCAAACCACCAGCCACTCCTCGGGAGAAAGATGAGGCTCCCTCCTCTGAAGAGTTATCATCCTGGAAACTCACAGGGCACATAGACTCTGTCCTGATAGAATTACTAAGTGTCAGAATCAACTTGGTGATTTTTTTTTAACTAATCCATGCTCAGATCTCACTAGTATTCAGAGAATGTCCTTCGCACTGGTTTGTCCAAACCAGGACCCGATCCAGGACCTAGTATTGCATCGAGTAAGTGCAGCTGTCTCTTTAATATAGAATGGCCCTTATTTTTATGCCACTGCCTTTAAGAGGTCCAACAACTAATCCAGGTGATGGTGGTGGTGGTTAGGTGAGGTGCTCTCAAGCCCGTTCTGATTCTTGGTGACCTGAGAGGTCAGAGTAGAACTGCCCCACTTGTACCCCAGAAGGGAATCTGTGTGGGGCAGCTTTCCTTGTCTTCCTGTGCTGACTGGGTTTACCCAACCACCAACCATTTTTCTTTTTTAATCATTTTACTGGGGGCTCATACAACTCTTATCACAAGCCATCCATCCATCGTATGCAGAGCATATTTGTACATTTGTTGCCATCATCATTCTCAAAACATTTGCTTTCTACTTAAGCCCTGGGGTGTTAGCTCATTTTCCCTTCAGTTATGAACCCTGGATAATTTATAAATTATGATTTTGTCATACTGTACACTGTCTGATGTCTCCCTTCACCCACTTCCCTGTTGTCCGTATGCCAGGAAGGAGGTTATATGTAGATCTTTATAATTGGTTCCCCTTTCTAGTCCACCTTCTCTCCACTCTCCTGGTATCACCACTCTCATCACTCATCCTGAAGGGATCATTTATCTTGGAGTCCCCATGTTTCCGGTTCCTCTCTGTATAACCTCTGGTCTAGCTGGATTTTTAAGGTAGAATTTGGATCATGGTAGTGGGGTGGGGGGTGTGTGTGTGAGAGAGGGAGCATTTAAGAACTAGAGGAAAGTTGCATATTTCATCATTGCTACATTGTACCCTGACTGGCTCATCTCCTCCCCACAACCCTTCTGAAAGGGGATGTCCCATTGCCTACCCATGGGCTTTGGGTCACCAATCTGTACTCCCCCTCATTTGCAATGATAGAATTTTTATTTCTTTGATGCCTGATACCTGATCCCTCTGATACCTCATGGTCACACAGGCTGTTGTGCTTCTTCCATGTGGGCTTTGTTGCTTCTCAGCAAGATGGTCACTTGTTTACCTTCAAGCCTTTAAGAACCCTAGATGCTATATCTTTTGATAGCCGGACACCAGCAGCTTTCTTCACCCTTTTTGCTTATGCCCACATTTGTCTTCAGTGATCGTGTCTGAGTGCTAGACCACTGTGCCACCAGGGCTCTTCAGGAATCCAGAGAATAACCCATTTTCTGAATTTACCTGCTGGCTTCCTTGCGATGTTTTTCAGCTTCTCTATTCCCCATGTTTTGTGTAAACTGGCTATCAGACCTAGAGGTTTGATTTCAGTCCAGTTACATGCTTTTGATCCAAAGAAGAAACACCTCCTGGGTGTGTTTTATATTCCATGTTGTCCCTAGAGACCTGGTATTCCAGTGTGACAGGTGCTAAGATTGCGCACTGCATCAAGATGGAGACACGGAGATTCCTCCAATGTTCCACTTCCCAAAGTTTTCCTCTCTGACCTAAATAAAGAAATCTGGTACATTGGGACCGTATGCATAGCTTGTCCCCTTATTAACCATTTGTCTAATGGCTTTGTCAGTCATTGACAAGTCTTGTCTGAATCAGTAATGTCCCTGTAGGACTGTCTCCTTTTCTTTAATCAGCAGGTCTTATTCAGCAGTGCTTACTCTTTACACTGGGCAGGATTATCTAGAGGAGCAAAGCCAGTGGCACTCATTTATGCATAAGAGCTTTATAGCAAAGTAGTCTTACAGCAAGAAGGCATTTCAGCCCAGTCAACTCAAGCCCATGAGTCCAGCGCTAGCCAGGTCCTCATCAGTTGCAGGCAAATGACACAGAAAGACAAAGAGGGTTGCAGGATGATCACAGGCCAGTAGGTGCAGCATCTGGGGAAACGATGGCAGACACTGACTGTTCTCAGGGTCAGGTGGTCTACACAGGACTGCCCCTGGAGGATTCCACCCCTGAACTTTCATATCGACTCCAGTTGATGCAAAAATCCACCTAGCACACTGATTTTAACTGTAAGCAAACCATTTGTTTACTGATCCTTAATTCCCACATCCGTAAAATGGATATATAAATAGAACCAATCCACATGGCTGTTGGAAGTATTACATGAGACAGCCCTGTGTCCCTGCTTTGCTGGGGCCTGGTGGGCCATGCCCACGCAGTAAGCATTGGCTGTTGATTATTATACTATGTTTCCTTATTTAGGTAGTTTGACTGGCAGAATGTGAGCCAGTCACTGCCAGTCTCCTGGCCTTGAAGCAAGTGAAAATGTATTTGATGAAAGTGCTACCTCGGATTTGAGGCAGTTAGATCTTTGAAGTGTTTTGTGCTGTATTTTCTCAGAACAGATAGTTCCCCCATAATGCTCTATGAGAGAAAAGCCCATGGTTCAAATAAAGTCAGAAAAATGCTCCTTATTCTCTTCTTCGTTTGAAGCTTCAGTGTACATATTATAAAAATAAAGGTGCTGGAAAGCCTCTCTGTAAAAACAATTAACTTAATTCAATCAAGTAATTTTTAATCTACAAAGGGGGTTCCAAAAGTTTATGGAAACATGGAACTCAGAGATAATGGACTTCTCCCGAGAATGTTTTCATGCCCCCGCATTGGTTGGGAAACACACAGTCCTTTCGTTCATTGAGTAAGCCATGAACACATGATCTGGGAAACTTTGGGGTCCTTCTCCTTGATTGAGAAGGGAGCCAAAGCAAGGAACTCATCCCTCAAAGAGAGAACTGGGGGTGCCCAGCCAGGACTTTGGATCCCAAAGAGTGGTCTAAGGTAAAGGAGTCCTCTGACGGTCCACATCTTTATTAGGCAGAAGCACAGAAACCGGGGGTCCAGAAGCTGTTCAACCAACCTCGTTGAGATTTTCTGAAGCACTCCCCAGGAGGCTTAGAGCAAAGTTTCTTAAATGGTGGAATCTTGTAACAGAATGTGTATGGGGAGGGAGGCTTGGAGGAAGGGGTGTCACAAAAATTTGGCAACAGTAAAAGGTTTCTGAATACCCAATGACCAAAAATTAATTTTAAATCACCCACATAATGAATCAGAGGTGTTTCTGGCAGCACTTGCCGGCGTTGCCAATTTCTCAGCCAAAAAGGGATCATGAATGGGAAAAGTTGAAAAATTCTTGTCCCAGAGGATCTTGGCGTTCCCTTGCTGTCTCTGGGACCCAGAGCTATCAGGACTTGCAGAGGCTGCACTGCGCCAATACACAAAAACCAAGGGCTTACAGGGCATCATGGTTCAGAGGGAGAGGTGAGGATCTGGGGCGCAGGCAGACATGGGTCAGTGCCGTAACTCTAGCAAGTATTTGCTATGATACCAGGAACAAGCTCCATTAACTTCAGAAATGAAAGGGCCTAATTCAGTGGTTATGGGGCTCTCATTAAGTATTTGACATCATAATGTGCCACACACCCCAAATACCAACCCAAAGAACTGTCCCTTTGGATTTTCTTCAGGCTATACATCTTTTTAGGAGTAGAAAACCTCATCTTTCTCTTATGGAACAGCTGGTGGGTTTGAACTGTTGGCCTTGCATACTTATGGCAGCAGATCCCCAGGCTTTATCTCCCAGAGAGCCACAGGAGAGTTCTAACAGCTGGCCTTTGGTTAGCAGTCCAGCACTTTAACCAGCAACACCTCGTAGACACCTTTCTCAGAATCCACCTGTTAGTCCAGGTAGACTAGAGAAACAAATTCAAAAGCACGCATATGTACACAAGGGGGAGGTTTATATACAAGAGGAATGGAACTTCGAGAAAGTATCCCAACCCAGTCCAGTCCAGTCCAAGCCCACAAGTCTGATATTAGTCCATATGTCTGATACCAGTCTATAAAGCCCTCTTCAGATTCATGAGGCACATGCAATGATATCAAATGCAGGGCAATCACAGGCCAGTGGGTGAGGAAGTCTTTGGATCCAATAGCCTTGTAAGCATCTCAGCTCTGGCAGGGACCTCCCTGTGGCTTCTCAAGCATCGCAGCACCGGCAGGAGTCTCTATACGTGGCTTTTTCTGCTTCAGTGCTCTGGTTTCATCAGGGTAAGCCCATGTGGCTTCTCCTCCGGAATGTCTCACAGGGAGTTTGCCTTGTATGTTGTCAGGAGGGCGTCTCCAAGTGCCGGAGTCATAGGTCTCACACCTCCAAGGGGGGAATACGGCCAGATTTCCCAGAATTCTCAGGAGAAAGCCACACCCACACAGAGGTCTCATTGGCTATCTCCAGATTGACAGGAGAGCCTCCACCCCTATACCCTTAATCCTCAAATTGACACCAGATTAGGTGACTGCCACACCACCCATTAACACATTGGTGAAGTGCTTGGCTCCTCCTGCAAGGTTGGTGATTTGTGGCTTCTAGTCAACCTTGGGAGAGAGATGGAGCTGTCTGCGTCGGCAGAGATGTACTTCGGCAGAGATGTATGGCCCTGGAAACTGCAGGGACAGTCCGCCTCCTTTGTGTCGGGTCAGGCAGAGTTGTAATGGACTCCAAAGCAAAGGAGTTGGGGTTTTGTTTTTATCCTTTTAACCAAGGAAAGGCATAGGACCCAAAGAAAGAAACAAAGACAACTTAAGTCGAAACCAAAGAGTCGATTTGATACACCTTTGGAAGGACACCCCAAAGCCCCCAAACGTTGCACAGAGTGAACTGTGATTCATGGGGACACAAGAGGACAGAGGTAGAACTGCCCACAGAGTGGTCAAGGCTCGAACGCCATACCGAAGCACACTGGCACCTCTTGTTTTTTTCTTCTGCAGGGCGGCTGATAGGTACAAGCCAACAACCTTGCATTTCACAGCCAAGCACTCTAACCTCTGCACCCCCAGGGCTCCTTTGGAGAAACGTACTTCTCTTCCTGATTCTTTGGAATGGTCATCCTCAAGCCTTCCCCACTTCTTTTTGTTTTTAAGGCATCTACCAACCCAGACTTCTCCGAACGTGTGTGAGGCCTTCAGAAAAGAGGCAAATAAGGTAGGTCCCTGGTCCCCTGGGCTCTGAGGCAAGTCCCCTTCCTGCAGACACCCTACAAAGTCCAGGGGCCCAACACCTGTCGATGGCTGCTTGGTTGGTCCATCCAAACATGAAACTGTGGGCATTAACTTGAAGTCCTTGAGCCAAAAACCCGGCTTGCTAAAGCACTCTGGTTCAGTGGAGAGGCAGGGAGGTACAGTGAACAGAGAAACCCCAGCCTGGAAATGCGCTGCTGAGAATAAACGCTCGCTGCTCCCCGGGGTGGTGGTTTGTCCGTGCACTCCTCTCTCTACAGATGTCAGAGCCTCTTTCTGAGTAAGGACCCGGGGTCCTTTGGTAGCACTTTGATATCCTGCTCGGATTCAATATGTGAGATGGAGGCGCCTCTCTGTGACTTGGAGCCCAGAGCAGGCTTTGAAGTCTGATCCAATTTTTGCTGCCTACTATTTGATGTTGAAAGGATGAAATGAAGAAAATGTACGGTTTTTGCCAGTAACTCTGCTGAGCATATGTAAGATTAAAAAAAAAATCTTTGGGATGATGGTCCTTAGAAAATGTTAAGTAGATTAATACCTTTCTCTAGGTTTTCTGTTTTCTTTATTCCAACTCCCACTTACGTGTGGGAGGAAATCAGCACAGGGATGTTTTTATATCCTGGGCTATCATTAATTAAAAAAGGGGCTAGGTTGACGTGCTCGGAGGAGAGAATAAATGAACACAGCCAAAGGTGTGGAGCCCTTGTTGCTAACGGCCCCCAAGGAGAGGCCCACTGCTCGATTCTAAGGCAGGGCAGCGGCAACCCACGCCCTGCGCCCAATGTCCCTTCAATGGAAGCTAGGCTCTTAAGGCTGCTTGATCGGAGAGTAAAACTAACGCTTGTCTGACGGGGTCTTTTGGAAGCACTCAGTACCAGCGCACACATGCCACAGTGCTCCAGATCACCAAGGCCAGCGTCCCCGGGGAGACCCTCAGAAACTCGGTAAGAAGAACACTTTTAATAGCTTGATCTTTCTAGTATTTGCGCGCATCTCTGTGTGTGTGTGTGTGTGTGTGTGCGCGCGCTTTTGAAATGAGTTTCTTTGGCAGGACCATCTAGAAGGCAGGACTCAACTGGAGAGTAACATGACAAGGCAGGACTCAACTAGACAGTCATATGACCAAATGTTAGCAACAAGCCCACGTCTGGGAAGGCACAGGTCTGGCAGCAGACCTTGTATTGGAGGTAGCAGCTTACTGCCTCCCCATGCCTCTTACGTTTACTCTTCAGAAGGAGAACGTGACTATCAAAGGCCACGCATCCCTTCATTTATGAGAACCTCAAATTAGAAAATGGCTTCAAAATGTCACTTTATAAAAGAAGAACAAGCAGCTGGTAAACATGTGGTTTGCGTTCACATGTTTTGTGTGACCACGTGCTCCCTCTGTTACAAAGGTACATCCTTCCTGTTCACCCACAGACTTCTTCGAGTTCCTCTAGGTCCACCCCGCTCTGTGCTCTTTTCATCAAGGATTTCATATCTCAAGTATTATTCAGGGTCAAAACCTAAAGACTGGTAAAGGATAGTAACTTAGAAATAAATTCTGCCCTATTGGCAATATGGCCATACTTTCAGCAAGAATACAGTCTTGCCACACTTCTCTAAGACATAGCCAGTTCTAGCATGTTTTCTGCATTCTTTGCTCTAGACTTTGTAGCAGTTGGTATCCTGAAAACATTTAGGGGGATAACACATGACTGTAAGAAGTAATTATGATGGTTCCGGGGGAGGGGGGAAGATGGGAAAGGGGAAGATGAGGGAAAGTAATTGGGACGTCAACACACTCAGGAACAAGGGAACAACAAGAGATCTAAAATCAATGGTGAGGAGGGTATAGGCTGCCTGGTGGGGCTTAATCCAGGGCAACATTGCTGAGAGGAATTACTGAAAAGGAATGAAAATCAGACATGATAGTGGGACAGAGAAAAGTAAAAGGCAATAGAAGAAAGAACAAGGAGGCAAAGGATATGTATAGAGGTCTAAATACAGGTATGTATATATGTAAATATGTTGCATAGATCTGTGTGTGTATACATATGTTAAATATTAAGGTAGCAGATGGACATTGGACCTCTGCTCAACTACTCCCCCAATGTAAGAACACTTTAATAACCTGGCACTCTGATGCTTCCTTCTCAACACAATCCCTGAAGACAAAATGAGTTCATTAAAAAAAAAAAAAGTTAAAAAAGTTGATGGTGCCTGGCTATCAAAAAATATAGTGCCTGAGGTCTTAAAGATTTGAAGATAAACAAGTGGCCATCTAGCTGAGAAGGAACAAAGCACACATGGAAGAAGCACATCAGCCTGTGTGATCATGAGATGTCGATGGAATGAGGTATCAGGCATCAGAAGAACCATAATAAGCAATCATATTGACATGAAAGAGGGGGAAGTGGGCATAATGGAGACTCAAATTCTATCTGTAGACAATTGGACATCCCCTAAGAGAAGGATCACAAAGAAGGGTCTAGCCACCAAGGTGAAGTATAGCACTGATGAAACAACATTTCTCTAGTTCTTTAATGCTTCCTCCGCCCCACTATCATGACCCTAATTCTACCTTACAAATATGGCGAGTCCAGAGCATGTACATGGGTACAGATAAAATCTCTCAACACACAGAATTCAGGACAGATAAACCCCTCAGGAACAATAGTGGGAATAGTGATACCAGGAGGGTAGGGAGAAGATGCGAGGAGAAAGGGCGAACCAATCATAGTGATTGATGTGCAACCACTCCTCCCAAGAGGGTCAAACAACAGAAATGTGGGAGGAGGGAGACAGAAGTCAGTATAAGAGATAAATTTAATAATAATTTCTAAATTGTCAAGAGCTCATTAGGGAGGGAGGGAAAATGAGTTGATAACAAGGGCTCAAGTGAAAGGAAGTGTTTTGAAAAGGATGCTGGCAACATATGTACAAATGTGCTTAACACAATGAATGTATGGCTTGTTATAAGAACTGTAAGAACCCCCAATAAAAAGATTTTTTTAAAGAAAAAATTATGAATCAGAAGATATTTGAGAAAATATGGACTATTCGAAGGGAAAAGGTTTTTTTTTTTCAACTTAAAATACCGATTTAACAAAGTCAACATCATCTGTTTGTTTGTTCTGGAATATGCAATAATTCCTCATGTCTCCCAAGATTTCGGCTTATCCATTTTTCAGTGATGAAATGGTTCAATGTGGAGTATAAAATACCTAACAAATTTTTATGACCTTCTGTCTATACTGATTTACTCAGAGAAAGACAAGAAAGGATGAATGCACTAAAGTCTGTTAAATGAATATATAGTAAATTATAAACCTGTCAAAGGGACTATGAGGGTGTGTGTAAGGATAGGTTCTCTAGAGAAGCAAAACTAGCAACAACTGTATGTATATATAGATAAATTTATATCAAGAAACAGCTCATACTATTGTAGAAGTAGGTAAGCCCACGCATGTTCGAGGCTGTGGGTCAGATGTAAGCTGGAGGCCTCTCTTGACTCCTAGAGCTTCCTGGCCTGCTGAACAGGAGGCAGGAAGACCACAGGCTTGTAGATGCTGAACCAAATGAATTTGAGGTCAGCAGTCCACAGATGGCTTCTGGGATCAGGGGGAAGTTCAAGAGGATGTTGATGCATCAGATGCAGGGTCTCAATTCAGCACAAGTGAGCTAGTTTCCACTGAGTAGCCACACCCTGAATGAACCCTCTTTCAATTGTATCAAGGCTGCACTAGAAGGAGGAGGTTGGTCCGTTCTTCTCACTGCTGCCTGGCTACTTCACAAAAGATCGCATCATGGAGTTGACCAGACAGTGTTAGATCATAACATGAGAATCTTGCCCCACCCAGTTGATTTAAGATCTATTGCAGGGGGCTTTACAAAGTTCGTCCTTGCCTCTACGGAATACTTGGGCCACACATTTTCCAAGACAGATTGGTTTGTCCTGTTAGCAGCCCGTAATACTTTCAGTATTTTTCTCTTTCACCACAATTCAAATACATCTACTCTTCTTTGGTCTTCCTTATTCAATGTCCAACTTCCACATGCCTATGAGGCTACTGAAAACACCCTAGGCTGGGTCAGGCACAGCTTAGTCATCCAGTAACATCCTTGTATCTCAATACTCTAAAGGGGTTTTGTGCAGCAAATTTACCGAATGCAATCCATCTTTTCAGCTCCTGAATGCTGCTTTGGTGAGCATTGATTATCGATCCAAGCAAGACAAAAATCCTTGACAACTTCATCCTTTTCCCCATTTATCATGTTGTTACCTATTGGTCCAGTTGTAAGGAGTTTGGTCTTCTTGACATTGAGTTGTAACTCATACTGAAGGCTATAATCCTTGATCTTCATCAGCAAATGCTTCAAGTCCTCCTCACTTTCAAGCAAGGTTGGGTCTTCTGCATATCCCAGGTTGTTAATAAGCCTTCCTCCAATCCTGATATTGTATTCTTCTTCATATAATCAGACTTCTCTGATGATTTTCTCACCATAGAAACTGAATAAGTATGGTGAGAAGACACAGCCCTGATACACACCTTTCCTGATTTGAAACAATGTAGTATTCCCTGCTTCTGCCTCATAACTGCCTCCTGATCCATGGACAAGTTCTACATAAACACAAGGAAGTATTCTGGAGTGCCCCTTCTTCTCAAGATTATCCACAGCTTATTATAGTGCACACAGTCGAATGCCTTTGCATAGTCCACGAACCACAAGTAAGCATCTTTCTGGAGTTCTCTGCTTGATTCTGGTATTCTCTGCTTTGGCCAAGACCCATCTGACAGCAGCGATGCTATCCCTTGTCCCATGTCCCCTCCTGAATCTGGCCAGAACTTCTGGCAGTCTCCCTGCCATGGGACCGCTGCCACCATTGCTGGGCGATCTTCAGGAAAATGGTACAGGTGATCGCAGCAATATTGTTCTTTAATTGGAACATTCTGTTGGATCACCTGTATTTGGAATGGGTACAAATACCACAGTGTGACAAACTGACAGACACGTGAGGGGTTTGAGAAAGATGAGGCTTGCAGTCTTTGCTGTACGTAAAGCACTACGATTTCCAAGAGCCCCAGGGGCACTTCTACTCTGTTTTATAGTGTTGTGATGGTCGGAATTGACTCGATGACAGCGAATGTACCTTTCCTGATAAAATGGCCCAAGTATGTGAATCATCTCACCTTCGCTGCTTCTACAAACCTTTCAGGCTGTGTGTGCACTAGTGTAGTCTACTGGACTAGTAGGTATACATTTGACTAGTAGGTGCCTACTAATGACCCCAAGTAGACACAGCATACTTCGGGGACAAATTGAACAATCTAAACTCTGTGGTTTTCTTGCTGCTGTTGTTTTGGATATGGGGGGAGGGGAAACAATGGTTTAGGCAGGAGAAAAATGTTTTTTTCACATCAAATCCCCCTTGAACTTAGAAAATGAAAAGGTAAGTTGAAGACAAAAATTGTCCACCCTTACTCAGTTTCTTTTAAAGGTTATTAGTTGCAGAAGCAAGAGTTCTTTTTTTTTTTTTCTGTATCACTGCCCTGGTGGGAGTAGGAAGCCCAGCCTTGCTCCTGGAGAGCTGCTGCTGGATTTGAACTGTCAACCCCCTGTGGGCCGCAGTCCTGCACACAACCACTGTGCCATGGGGGCTGAGCTAAGAGTTCATATTTTATGAGCTATTTCGGCTCATGTTACACCTTTGTGTATAATTCTTTGTCTTAAGTGATCCACCACTTCAACCATGTTTTTGTAGGTGGCTGAATGAGCATTTTATGACCTTTTCTGTTTATTTGTAAAAGCCCAACACTTAACATCTCACAAATTCGCCTTTCAACCGTGCAGCAAAGCTACTTCATTGTTTTGTAGGGGAGCCAGCAGGGGTGGGGAGTGGCTGGGAATAAATTGCCCAATCAGGACAACTCTGCTTGAGAAGTCTGTCCATGTGGGGCTGCCTCAAGCCTTAAGCAGAGACCCTACAGCATGGGCCCCACAACTCTCTGTGAGTCTGACTCAGCCCACGCCAGAGGAAATCAACACAGCCAGGGAGGGCACCACACGAATCACTCCGGCACTTAAATTATTTAATTGAACTGAAAGGACTATATCCAGATCTGATCTGATTTTACTACATATAAAAAAATTATTCTTTGGCACTTGTTCACTCATTTCTTCCTTCTTTCCTTCCTTCTTTCGTTATCACCTACCAAATGTTAGAACTGTCTTGGGACAGTGGCCCAGTACTTCTCAAACTACCTATTGGGAAGGAGCGGTTTTTATTTGCTTATTTAATTTCTAACTTGCATTATCTGATTCTTCTGTGAACTGCGATGAAAGTGAATTCTAGAAAAACAAACTTGTACCTGGATATTGCGTCCATGTCAAACCTAAAAGTGTCCATGCACTTAAACTAAACTCCTTTATGTTCATATATATTTTTTGGCGGGGGAGGGCATCACTGCTCTCCGGTGGTGAGAGTAGGAGGCCCAGCCCCACTGCTGGAATTGAACCTCCATCCCAGTGGGCCGCAGTCCCGCGCACAACCACTACGCCACCGGGGCCCAGCCCTATGTTCATATTTTTCATTGGCATATACTTCACATACCATATGACTGAATCATTTCATCCTATTAAGAAGATTGGTGCAATCATCACCGCAATCAAGTTCTAAACATTTTCTTCTTGCCTCTAGCTCCCTATCTTCCCCATCCTCCCCTGCCATTCCCCAAGTGATTATCAATCCAGATACGGTCTCTAGAAATCTACCAATCCCGGACATCATATACAGAAAATCATATGAAATGCAAACAGTAAGCAAATAAACAATAACAAAAAAACTCACCACATTGATTTAAAAGTGTCTCGACACTTACACTAAACTTCCTTACTAAACATGTGGACCAGGAAGAAGGGGTCGGTTTGCAGATGAATTGAGTAGCCAGGTTCTAACTGCAGGCTCCATGCGAGGGGTTTCCTATATTTCCTTAACAGCAAGGACACAGATGTCATTTAACTCTGTGAAGTGTGCTTTTGATGATGTCTTCGGAGCCCGCTCCTACATTTCTTTATCTTCCAGTCTGCAGGTGGTAAGAAGGAACAATTCTTTTTGAAGGTCAAGAGGTTATTGCCCTTGCTAAGACTCGCTTTCATGACATGCACCTTCCAGGTGGCGCATGATAAAGTTTTAGTGTGGGGGTCATCGTGCTGGCCTCCCAGAGGGTTCTGGTAGGCAGGACCCAGTGCCAGAGTGTGGCAGAGGGCCCCCAGAGCATGTCTAGTATCAGGTTTTAGGGACCTGGTTTCAGATCGGCTGTGACCTGGCCGCCCTCAGACCCAAGCGTACGCAGTCTCATTGACATAGACATAGCTTCACCATTTCCATATACTTGGCTGTTCTTTCTCTTTACCTTTCTGTGGCTCATTAATAAATTTTGTCGACCTCGACAACTGTTCACCAAGGCAGTTCTGAAAGCAAACTTGAGGCCATGATTTCTCCTTACCCACATTGTACCCCTGGCCACTGAGTCAATTCAGATTCACAGGCCCTTCTCGCACCTGCTGCATCAAGTCAACCCTGATTCATAGCTCCCCATAGCAACACAGTGGGACTGCCCCAGGCGTTTTCTGAGGCTGTAAAGCTTTACAGAAGCAGAAAGCCTCGTCTTTCCCCCACAGAATAGCTGGTGGGTTCGAACTGCTAACATTGCAGTCAGCAGTCCAGCACATAACCCACTGTGCCACCACGGCCTTAGGACTCACTATTTTGATAAACTTGAGTTCACGAGAGACTGAAGAGTTTTCTAGGAGATGGAACTTTCAATGCTAAAACCAGGACAATGCCCGGGAAACTGAAATAAGTTGATCACCCAATAAAACTAGGAATTGACTTCACTTTGGATGAGATTTTTTTTCCACCCTTTTCTTTCTTCCTTCATCTTTTTTTTTTTATGATGAGACTACTCTAACAGGCAAGAATCTGCCTTAGATCTGTGCTGCAGACTTGTCTCACACTGGCTGCCTGTGCCTGGAAGGGTTTGTAAGCAGCTTGCCAAACAGCCACCACGGTGTTCATCAAGGGCTCAGATGTCTTCCATTTGACAAGGAGAACATGTTCCTACAACAGACCCTCGAAGGCCACATCATCTCTCCCGGAAAGCACATGGAAACCAGACTCAAGGGGGGAGGAGAGAGGGTGGCAGCCAGTGGGCCTCTCTGCTCTGAACCCAATTTCCTACTGAGTGCTACTCTCACGTCCTCACCTCTGGCAGCCCCTGGAGTTCTGAGTGCTGCTCCTCTCACCTCTGCTCAGCTCAGCGCAGAGCTGCTTGTCTGGCTCCCAGGGAATTCACCAAAGCCCTCTGAGCAGTGGGACCTGGGTAGGACTTAGTCTTTGTCTTGGGATTTGACTCAGTGAAGTGGTAAAGGAATGACAGGAACAACATTCTTCTCTTTAGCATAGGAGTCCGGAAGATAATAATAATAAAGAAAAAGCAGCTCCTTGTTAAAGGATCTTTATAGACCAGCACTTCTCAAACACTGAGAGCTTCAAAGTCAAGCAGAAAGGAGAGCTTGTTTGTATAGAAAATTCTGCAACCCCCCCTCCCACCCTGGACTTTCTGAGTGTGGGCCGTGAGGAGGGAACTGGCATTTCTCACAAGACTCATGGTGATCTGGGGACTGTATTTTGAAAACCACGACTGTAGATGTTTTTTCCCATTTCCATGATACTGTAGTGAATCGGAGAAAGTAAACTTTCCATGTGAGGGGTTTTTTACTTGTTCATTCAACAAATATTTGTGAAGCACCTACTACAGGGTCGTGCCAAGGGTCAGAAGTAAAATAAGACACTTAGGAGACAGATGACATTCTGATAGTTGGTCTTTGCAGCTGTTGTTTCTCCAAAGCAGAATTGGTGCTATGCCGAGTTTCCTCATGTGTCTCTAGTGGTCTCATTAAGTTCTCAGGAAATTCATAGGAACAAAGTTCCATTTACTGGTATTTTGCTGTTCTGGAGGAGAAGGGAAGTGTTTCCAAGCTACTTTAGATGTTTATTAAAGTGTGTGTGTGGGGGGGGGGGGGGCAGGAGCAAAGGGGAACCAATCACAATGGATCTACAGCTAACCCCCCTCCCAGGGGGGACGGGCAACAGAAAAGTGGGTGAAGGGAAACACGGATTGGTATTAGATATGAAAAATAATAATTTAGAAATAATAATTTAAAAATTTAGGGTTCATGAGGGAGGGAAGGTGGGGAAGGGAGGCGAAAAAGCTGAGAAGCTGATACCAAGGCTCCAGTGAAAAGAAAATGTTTTGAAAATGATAGCAAAAAATGTATAAATGTGCTTGACACAGTGGATGGAGGTATGGATTGTCCTTTCACATCCCTCTCCATTCATGGAAACAAAAAGAAGTCTCGTGGAGCAAGGTCAGGTGAGTCAGGTGCGTGAGCCAAGGGAAGCAAGCTGTTTTCTGCCAAAAACTGCACGAGTTGGCTGTGTGAGCAGGTGCATTATTGTGGTGGCAAAACCAGGCCCCCGTCTGCCACAAATCAGACCTTATTTTGTTGTACACTGTTAAACAATCTTTTCAGATTTCTAAATAGAAAGCTTGATAACAGTCTGACCTGGTAGAACGAACTCCAAATGCACTATCCTTCTATCAAAATAACAGATGAACATTATCTGGATCTTTGATTTCACTTGAAGAGTTTTGGGGGGCGAGGTGATGATGGCACATTCCACTGACTTGTTTAATGTCGGCTTTAAAGGTTGTAAGAATAACACCATGTCTCATCACCAGTAAAGACCTTGTGGGGGAAAGTCTGGATTTCTTCTTCCCACACGATGCTCTTTTTTCTGATTAGTCAGACCCAGAGCACAAATTTCACAGTGGCCCTTCTCATTCCAAAATCTTCCATTAAAATTTGCTGAACCTGGCTCCAAGCTAGTCCATATAACTTCCCCATGTCTTTGTCTGTCGGACATTTTCTTCCATTTGGGAAGTTGATGGATGTGCAGAATGTTTGTCATCGATCGACATTTCACCTTGTTTGAAATCAGAAAATCACCCATATACTTGAGGTTTTCCCATAACACTGTCCTTGTAAGCTGTATTCAACGTCACAACAGTTTCTGTTGAATTTTTCCTGAGCAGGAAACAAAATTTCACAGCCACACTCTGTGAAATTGAATTAACCATCCCCCTAAGACCCCAGGGCTTGAGTAAAACTGCTTGTACCAAAAAGATCCACAAGAGAACCTTTCCATGTGACACCACTGGGTGCACTAATTCATAGTGAATTGCTTGATACTTGCTTAGCGGGGTGGGGGGGATCAATACTTTCTCCAGTTTGTGGGGGGGGGGTACTCCCTCATACATACATACACATATACACCATGTATACTCGGGTTTTTGTTTACCCGAATCTAATTTTAAAATTAGGCACCTAATTTTACCATTAAAACGGCATTAAACATGTGCTGGAAAACTCAGATGATACATGAATATACATGGTATATCACAGACCTCTTTTACTTTTGCTTGGAAGACTTCACAGATCTTAGTTTGGGGTCTGTTTTCAAATCTTGAAGACCAAGAACAGCAGAGTACTTGAGACAAATTTCAGGTAGGAGAGCTTACCTCAACTGATACCTCCCTCTTAAATTCTTCAGCTTTAAGTAATCTATGTAGGATATTTATAGGGTTTATACCGTATAGTGCCGCAGCTAACCTCAAACTCAGTAGTTTGAAACCACCAGCTGCTTGAAGGGTGAAATATGAAACTTCTGTTTCCCTAAAGATCGACAACCTAGGAAACACAAAGGGGGAGACATAGGAGGCTTTATTTCCTCAGAAACCCACGGGGCAGTTCCCATAACACGCTGTGAAATGGAATAACCATCCCCCCCCCAAGCCCCGAGGTTTGAGGGGAGCTGCTGGTGGATTCAAGCTGTTAGCCTAAGCTCATCACTTTGCAGCATCTGCCTCACTTCCTGCACTCCTGACCGAAGCCCAGAGGAGGACGATCAAAGACCACGCCCTTCAGCGTGGATGGCCCCCCAATACGAGGTAAACCGTCTCCTCACAACTGGGCCAATCACGGCAGCACAATAACGGGGGAAAGGTTGAGCGTGTGGAGGATTGCATTTTACTGAGCCACGTAATTCGCCCCCTCGGGTCCATTTTCCTGCCCTTGCCGCCTCTGCCCTCCCTCTGGAGGGGGCTGACCTTCAGCCGGAGTCAGCTGGATACCAGTTGGTGCTGACCAGTTGGGGGTTCTGGTGGCAGATTGGAGCACAAGGTGGGCAGAGGGAGGAGAGGCCCAGGCCTGTTTCTCCCGGCCTTTCTGCCTCAGCGGCTCTTTGGCAGCAGTAAAGCCTCCTCTGCGACTTCGGCTTCCCGCTGTCAGGAGCTCAGTGCTTCCTGCGTTGGTTGAAAGTCTTGAAATCAGAAAGGATGAGGCTTCTAAAATATGAAGTACCCCAATCCACGGATAGGAGAAGTTTTGTTGTCTTTTGTTTTGTTTTGTTTTTCCAGGTTTTAATTTCTTTCAATTGAGGGCTTGTTGTTTGGGGCACGCATACTTGTGCATGTCTTTGTGTAAGTGTATGTTTTTTTTTAATTAAAAATCATTTTATTGGGGGCTTGTACATCGTTTTTCACAATTCACAAATACATATACTGTGCCAAGCACCTTCATATGTCTGCTGCCATTATCATTCTCCAAATATCCGCTTTTCCACTTGAGCCCTTGATATCAGCTTCCCATCCTTTCCCCTCTGTCCCTTAGTGTATGGTTTTTAGTTACGTTTTTGGATTATTCATTGCTAGTAAACAGAATAACAATTGGCGTTTGTATATTGATCTTGTACCCTACAACCAGGATAAACAGGTTTATTAGCTCTAAGTGTGTGTATGTGAGCGTGAGTGTATGTGTGTATGTGCTTTCCTTGAAATTTTC
Organism: Nesogale talazaci; assembly: GCA_004026705.1. Lineage (NCBI taxonomy): Eukaryota > Metazoa > Chordata > Mammalia > Afrosoricida > Tenrecidae > Nesogale > Nesogale talazaci. The sequence continues at coordinate 44,776 of PVJH01012353.1, forward strand.
TAGATACATATATGAGCGTGTCATCTGCAAATGGAGAATTTTACTTCTCTGTTTCAACTGGAGGCCTTTGATTCCTTTGCCCGGTTGAACTACTTTGGCTAGAACCTCCAGGATAATGTTAAATAAAACAAACTTGTGATTTTAAGTTTAAAAGAGTAAGATGCACTGGCCACCTATAGAAACCATATTGGGCTATTTGAGATAAATTAAGATGCAGCCTGTGTGAACTTTTTTTTGTTTTGTTTTTACATAGCAGAAAAGATTTTTCCTGAGATATCATTGTAAAATAGTAGTAGTTATCATAGTAGTGTGAGAATTCACCTCTCTTCAGGGTGACTAATGACAATCACCATCTGCTGCAGGCTGATTCGCATGATCTGGAGGTTAAACATACCTCCGCTCCCCAACGATTTTGTTAGTCACCTTTCTCAGTGAACACCGTCCTTCTCTTTGGGTTCAACAATGTGTTGCAATCACTGCACAGAACTCACAGATCATATGTTCAGTTAAGTAGCTTAATAAGCAACTAATAGGGTATTTCTTGGGATGAGGACCAGGGACTACACAGGCAGAGTCTGAAAGGTGCCCCAAAGTGGGGAGCACAGCTCTCCCTACTTCAGTGCAAGACCGCTCTCTCTGCGTCTCTTGGCCAGGCAAGCAAGCAGGTCCTTCTCTCTCCCATGGACCCACTTTGCTGCCTCTCTGAGGACCAGCATCTATGCCTTTGTCGTCTCCGCGCCAGCAGCCTCTCCACCAGCTGACCCACCTCATCGCCAGGAAGCAGTTCTGTTCCGCTCTCTTAGCTGTAATCTGAGCAGCACGTGTCTGCCACCACCACTGAGTTCATCTGGCTATATTAAAGAAACAAGATTCATAAACACTCATATTTTATAAGGGAGAGTTTGATATAAGGGGTAAGTGACCAGTCCCAATTTTAAACAATTTTTCCTGCATCCTGCGGCATTTTTAAAAAATCCCGATTTTTGGAAAGAATGCACGACAAGTTAGGGAACGGTGAGAGAACGGGAAGGGAATATATCCTCTCTTACACACACACACACACACACACACACACACACACACCTGTCAATGGTGTCCTGCTTTACCAGTATTGAAATCTGGTCACTTTCTATAAAGGGTAATTGTACTTTAAGAAAACATCCCAACCTAATGCTGTCCAAGCCCGTAAGTCTGACATTAGCGCATATGTCTGACACTGATCTACAAAGTCCTCCTCCATCTCACAAAACACTTGCAGGAGGAAAGCCGAATCAGTGAGTATATAATAAAGTGATGAGACGTCCCATTTTTTAATAATTTAGCAGCATCCCATGGCATTTTAAAATTAAAATAAATATATTACAATATTATTTTTGCATTCCATACAAATTTTTGTTGCTCCATATATAGACCAAATTTTTAATCAAGACCATCACCCCCCACTCCCTGGTCAATGGTGTCCTGCTTAAAATCTGGTCACTTTAGTAGATAAGCTCCTCGGCGCTGGCAGGGCTCCCCACACAGCTGCTCCAGCACCCAGGGCTACATCAGGGTAGGTCCAGATGACTTCTCTCAGGGATGTCTCACAGGAAGTGATCCTTGCCAGCTGAGGCAGAAAACTAGCTAAGGCAGCCGCACCCTGGTCCGACCATTAGAGGACAAGAGACCAGATGGGGGAGGCTCACCAAGCCATTTTTCTCTCCACCTTTCAACTTATCTTCCCGCCAATTAATCCCCCATGTGCTCATTGGCCAGGTTGGCACAATGAACCTTAACTGTCACAACCACTGACTGTAACAGGTCCATTCTAGGCCAATTGCTGGTTTCAGTGTTACAGTCTCTCACCCATGGTACAGCTCTTTTAACGAGGCTCCTTGCCTTTTCTAAGGAGCCCCAGTGCCACTGTATGTTAGGGATTGGGTGGCCAACTGCAGAGTTGATGGTTCAAATTTACCAGCTGCTCCATAAGAGTTAGACGAGGTTATTTGCTTCCATACTGATTTCCAGCCTAAAAAACCCTATTGAGGGTTAGTATGAAGAAGAATTCCAGAGCAAGATGGGGTTTTCTGTCCCCATGAAGAGTTCATCTCAGAAACCCACAGGGGCACTTCTAGCCTGCTCTGCTGGCTGGCTTTGTGGGTTGGTATCAGTTTGATGGCAAAGAGTGAGTGTGAGTGATGAAAAAGAATCCATTTGGTGAAGGTCGATTATCCGCTGGGTAGGCCTCCTCCCTCTGTCTCTCATTTGTCTCTCTTCTTCCCTCTTTCTCCTTTTCCCTTTTCTGCTTCTTGCTGTCTGCAAATCCTGGTGGAGTGGTCAATATACAAGCGATTTCAAGGCCTGGCCTTCTGTGTTAGTCCAGGTTGACTAGAGAAACAAATTCATAAACATGCATATGTGTATAAGAAAGAATTTTAATATAAGAGCAGTTGAATATTGAGAAAATATCCCAGCCCAGTCCAGGTCAAGTCCATAAGCTCGGTATTAGCCCATGTGTCCCATTCTAATCTACAAAGACCTCTTCTGACTCAGGAAACACATGCAATGATGCCTAATGCAGGAAGATCGGAAGCCAGTGGGTGGGAAGTCTTGTGGATCCAGTGGTGTTGTAAGCATCTCAGCCCTGGCAGGTTCCTTCATGCGGTTCCTTCAGCTTCAAAACTCTGACTGCTTCAGGGGAGTTTCAGGTATCTTATCCTCTGTAATGTCCCACAGGGACTGAGCAGAGAGTCCTTCCTGCCGCCAATGAGGAAAAACCAAACTCCCAGAATTCTCAGGAGAAAGTCATGCCCACACAGAGGCCTCCTTGGCTATGATCTGATTGACTGACTGGACTCCACTCCTTCACTCTTAATCCTCTCAAGTCCCAAATTGACACCAAATTATGTAACTACCACACCTTCCCACTAGGTACATGAACTGACCGTTCCCCCCATGGCCATTCCATTTGTATAGTAGATCCTACTCCCTGCACTTACATGTGTCTTTTGATGAGTAAAACAGACCAATCACAGAGCAGGGTGCAGTCCAGGGGCAGACAAAAAGTATCAAATTATCTGGTTGTTTACAGCATACCCAGGAAATGTCAATTAACCTGGGAAACAGGAAAAAAAAACCTTCTAGAGTAGAAAACTAGGACAAGAGTGACTCCTCTGGGACCCAAGGAAGGGGAAATCTTCCAAACTGTTTTTCCAAAGAACCATGGCAAAAGTCACCAAAAGTAACTCATCTCACCAGAGAAGAAGACACTAAATGACAAAATATTGGAATGAAAATAATAATTTATAATGGTGACCTTCTCTAGAGAAAATCCAGTGATTGTTTATCTGAGAAAAGTCAAAACTTGGGTTTCAAAATGTGTTGATGTTTAAAATTTTCACAGTACACCTATTTAAAAACAAAGATAACTATATAGGCTTTTCATGCATACTTAATGCTATTTTTAGAGTAACAACCAGTTTTCATGCTTTGGGGTACTTACCCTAAAAAATTAAATCATATTAGAATTGGAAATTACATTAACATAAAGAATGGTAATTATAGAAAATTTACTTTAGTCACTTATGAAATGGAAGATGAGAGGTGCTAATAAGATAAGTCACATTCTCAGACAAAGATTTTCTATTCCTTAAGACAATAAAGTCCATAACAAGATGAATATTTTGCTTCACTGGCTTAAGTGTTGATGCTGGTGATACGATATTAGGTGCTGCTGAATTGATTCTAGTGCAACAGACCCAAACCCTATCCAATCCACCCCCCTTCTCCACCATCATGGCTGTGTTGAATCCATGTTGCAGCCACTCTGTCAGTCCTTCTCGTCCTCTTTTACACTGACCCTCTCCTTTACCAAACACCATGTCCTCCGCCAAGAACAGGTCCTTCCCCAAAACATGTCCGGTGCACGTGAGACACAGTCACTGCTCAGGGAACTAGCAGTCCAGAGATCAAAGACACATGGCTCTGGGGAAATCTGCTGGACAAGACCTCTGTAGAGCACTGAAAAACAAGACTGCTACTGTGAGGACTAAAGGGGTGCCTGACCCAAGCCATGGTCTTTTCCATGATCTCATATGCACGTGAAAGTTGAATATTGACTATAGAAGACCAAAGAAGAGCCAATGCATTCGAATTGTGGTGCTGGCGAAAAATAGTGACCGTATTGTGGACTGTTAAAAGGACAAAGTACTCTGTCTTGGAAGAAGCATGACCACAGTTCGCCTTTGAGGCAAGGATGGCAAGGTTTCTTCTTACGTACTTGGGCACGTCGTCAAGAGAGATAATCCTTGGAGGAAATCGTGCTTGGTAGAGGGGCCTGCAAAAAGGGGCAGGCCTGCGATGCGATGGATGGACACGATGGCTTTCACGATGGGCTCAAGCACAGGAAACACTGTGAGACTGGTGCAGGACAGGGCAGTGTTTCATTGTGTTATGCATAAGGTCCCTATGAGCCGCAACCAACTCAATGGCGCCCAACAACAACAGCAGCAACAGCAACAATGTCGTAGGGTATCCATGTAAAATTCTTAACACGGTACTTGGTACATAGCAAACCTGTGCAAAAGTCTTCTTTTGCATGGGCTTAGGCTTGTTACTCATGGAACTATTTCGTTTCTGTTTGAATAACTTCTCCATTGAGTTCATATGGCCTAACTTAACTCGATTTACGATTAGAAAGGTGCTCAGCTCCATCAAAGAACAAGAATCACATCATCACGAATGAAGGGGAGAGCAGGGCGGGGACCTAAGGCCCACTGGTGGGTAATTGGTCACCCCTTTACAGAGGAGTCACAGGGAGGAGACAGACCAGTCAAGGGGCAGCGAGCAGTGATGATGCATACAAGTTTCCTGTAGTTCCTGAAGCCTTCCTCCCCCTAACCATCATGGTCCCAACTCTACCTTACAAATCCAGATGGACTGGAGAAGGTACACTGGTGGAGATATGGGAAAACCAAGATGGATGAGCCCCTTCGGGCCAGTGGTGAGATTGGAGCTGCTGGATGGGTAGAGAGAAGGTGGGGTAGAGAAACGGAACCAACTGCAAGGATATACACAGAAACTCCTATTTGCAGGATGAGCATCAAAGGAGTGGGTTGGGGGAGAGGTTGAGCAGTGTAAGATATGACAGAACAATAGTAATTCATAAAGCATTGAGGGCTGGTGGGGAAGGGAGAGCAGGGGAAGAGGGGAAAGGATGGAAAAGCCGAATCAAGGAGAAAGGCGGATAATTGGAGAATGATGACAGCAAGGAACATGTGAAGGGGTTTGGCACAGTTTGCTTACTTATGTATTGTGAAAAACAATGTACAAGCCCCCAATAAAACAATTTTTAATTAAGAAAGAAAGAAAGAAAGGTACTCCATCCTCTTCGTTGACCGATGAGGGGAGTGAGTCCCAGGTGGTTAAGCAACTTGCTGCTGGCAATTTACAACAGAGCAAGCACTTCCCTAACTCCTCTCCCTCGAGCTGGTTTAGAGAAGATGGAGAAGAGGAGGATGCATCCACTCAGGGCCAGCCCTCAAGGGCCAAACCCTTCCCAAAGACCCCATTGTAGCTTCTGTAGTGTATTTTCCTCCGTACTCTCTAAGGGAACAAGGAGAAACTCAAGTCTGAAGGGGTTGAACAGTTTTAACTTAATGTTCAGCTATAAACTGCGAAGTCTACGACACTTTCCCCATGTTATTTGTTTATTTGGTCATTGGTCAGAATTTAGGACTTCAAGGGCCACCTCCTGAGGATTTGTACGTTGTTTGTTTTTCCATTGGACTCCTGATTAGAGAGAAATACAAATCCATTCCATTTGTCCTCCGCAGCTATATTTATTAAGCCAGGCGTGGGTCCTGGTGGCACTGTCAAATGAGCTAAGTACAAGGCCACACCCACCAGCCACCTCCCAGGAGAAAGCTGGGGCCCTCTGCTCCTGTAAGATTTAGAGTCTCAGAGACCCAATCTGAGACTTGATGGCAGTGGATTTGGTTTGGGGGGATTTGGCCTATTGGCATTTTGTGTAGCAGTTTTTGTTTAGTTAAGAATGCTATTATAAGGCTGAGCCCGGGCGGCGTAGTGGTTGTGCGCAGGACTACGGCCCACTGGGTTGGAGGTTCAAACCCAGCAGCAAGGCTGGGCCTCCTACTCCCACCACCAGAGGGCAGTGATGCCTCCCCGCCTCCCCCCCCCAAAACAAACAAACAAACAAACAAATTTTTAAAAAAGAATGCTATTGTATTGGATTTTTAAAACAAGGAATAGATCGCTCTCCCCCCTCCTATGAAACTATGATTATTCTTAGGGTGATGACAGGAGAAAGAAGATTAATATAAGCAATTGGCATTAAATATATAAGCAATTGACATTAAATGAGTCCACAACTTTTCATGACCCAATGAAGAACAATTCACCTTGATTTTATGACACCCCTCCCCCCCGAGTTCTAGTCAGTTCACTCCAGATATTTGCCTGAACATGGCCCACTGCCCACTCCCTCTTTTACTCGATACGTATCTCCCCATGACCAGCGCTTAGCTGGCATTGAGACCTTTCTTGTACCGAACTTCACTAGTCTGAGCGGTATGTTCCAAAGCTCCTCAGAGTGTTGTGTGCATGTAGGAGCGATAAAGAGGTTCTGGAAACTTTGTGGATACTTGTATCCTTCAAAACAAGACCCTGGTTTTCGGTTGAAAGCATGTGGCCTAGAAACTGACAAATGATCAATGTTGAGCTCCTGATCTTGCTTTCCTCAAAATCCCTGGCGGCGGCACTGTCAGGTAAGCACCAGGCTACTAACTTTGAGTTCAGCAGTTCAAAGCCACCGTCAAACTAGATGAGGCTTCCTGTCCCCAGCAAGATGGACAGCTTCAGACCCTGCTTGAAGGGTTGCCATAAGTCAGGATCAACTAGGCGGCAATGGGTTTGGGTTCCCCAAATGAGAACCACTTTTGAAAGAGTCTCCTTGCCAAGGTAACAGTCCCTTCCTTCCTTCCACTCAAATCTCCACGTCTTCTGGACCACACTAAGATTTCTGGCTCTAGGCTGCCCTTGATTTTTCCCTGGACATCACCATGAATCTCGAGCGTACCTTGAGCCTTTACTGCAGTCAAGAAAAGGAGGGCCAATTTGCTGGTATTTGCTGCGTCTGGCAGTTTGCATAATGGGCGGAGTGGCGTTTCACTAATCCACCTAAATGGTATAAAGACTATGCAGCGCTCCCACGGACTCAGAGCCCCATTTTCTTCCTCCATCCTCCAAAAGAGCCTGTTCCGGCTGCTTTCCAGCAAGCAAGGAGAGCAGCCAGCGTCCTCCAACCTCGGGCGAGGGTCATTTGAAGACTCAGGCTTCCCAAAGGGGCCCTTCCTTTTTAGAGGAAAAAAAAATTAATGATATCCCTTCTCAGTAACCTAGTGCCAGGTATTTTCCCTAAGCAGCCTTTTTAAAAAGAACAAATTCAAACAAGCCCGTGAAACAAAGGCTCATGAGCTACAAAACTCCCGGAGGCCGAGTTTGCACACCATGCTAACATCGCGGAGTCCAGGACACAGTGACCAGGTTCTCCCAGTAAGCACACGCCTTCTTGAAATAGAAAATTCTGCTTTGGTGGAGAAAACAGGTAAGCACAAAGAGTTCTAGGCTTATGTCTGCCCATAACTGATGTGTCCCCCTAAGGGCAGCTCCTATACTAACTCCTTACACTCGGTCTGAAGAGATAGGGTACCCATGAGGAACGGGACATCAAGGCTTCCACTCCAAGTTGCCAAGCGTCAGATTACAAAGTGCCCGTTCCATGTATCCTCCGCTGATCTATTTACCCTTGCCCAGGAGACTGCAGTCCACATCTTCCACTGTGCGCTCACTCTGCCTTCCGATTCTCAACTGTCTTGCCATTTGGAATCCAGCCTACTTCTCTTTTGTGGGCTGCTCATTCTTGGTTCCAGAATGCGTCCTCCCACGTGGTGCAGAGGCCCCCCCCCCCCCCCCCCCCCCCCCCCCCCCCCCCCCACTGCATGGAGCAACTACTGGTACACCCGGTGGGAAGGTCTGGGGAAAATATATCATCGCATTGTTTGTTCTTCCACCTAAATGGGGGAGTTCAGATAGACATCACCCCTGCCCACTCCACCCCATCACACTTGAGCCAATTAATCCTCAGAAAAATAGAAGACGGGGCCAGCCCCAATCCCAACTACGTGGACAGGTGGACAGGTCCCCCCCCCCACCTCAGAAGAATTCACTTCAGAGGACAGCACTGAAGCTACAGCTCAGGGAGAGGGCATGTCTGATCAGAGCACACAGGAACAAATGAAGGGGAAAGGCGAGAGACTGGAGCACGTCCTGGCCCACCAAGCCCTAAGGTCGATATTCAGGCTCAGAGCAGCCAGTACACAGAGAGGACCACAGGGCTGGCCCCACTAGGAGACACGGTGTCTTTCACTGACCCATAACCCTACAGGGGACAACACTGAAGACACAGTGGGAGAACTGTGCCCAATGTGACCCCACCACAGCAAGATGAAACACTAAGGACATTCTTCCCCTTCCCCTGATTGCCCCACCCCCGCCCCCTACCCCCGCTATCGTGACCCAGTGCTACCTTACATATCTGACTAGACCAGAGCGTGTACCTGGGTACAGATAAGAGGGAATCCAGGACAGATAACCCCCTCAGGACCAATTTGAGAGTAGCTATACCAGAAGAAGAAAGGGAAGGTGTAGATAGATAGGGGGAACCGATCACAATGATCTATGTATGATCCCCTCCATGGGAGATGGACAACAGAAAAGTAGGTGAAGGGAGATAATGGTGAGTGTAAGACTTGAGAAAATCATAATAATTTATAAATTATCAAGGGTTCATGGGGGAGGAAGGGGGGAAGTGAGGAGTTGATACCAAGGGTTTAAGTAGAAAGAAAAGGCTTTGAATACGATGATGACAACAAACGTACAAATGTGCTTGACACATGGATGGGTGCATGAATTGTGATGAGTTGTATGAGCCCCCAGAAAATGATTTTTTGTTTGTTTTGGGCATCACTGCCCTCTGGTGGGAGTAGGAGGCCCAACCTTGCTCCTGGAGAGCTGCTGCTGGATTAGAACTGCCAACCCAATGGGTCGCAGTCCCGCACACAACCACTATGCCACTGGGGCTCAGTCCGAAAATGATTTTTAAAAAGAAAAGTAAAAGATAACTTGGCAATAGTTGCTGAATGATCAGAAACTTGGATGTATACCACATGAACATTTACCTTACCAGTTGTTTATAACCAGCGAATTCTAAACATTGATCTTGAGAGTGGTTCGCTACCGGCAAAGGGTTACCAGGCTGATTTCACACACTTTGGGGGGTTTTGACCAGTGTTTTTGCATCATGAGTCCCTCTAGGAAGCTAGTTCAAGCTATGTGTCCTATGGTTCAAACCCACCAGCCCCCCTCCCCCCCCCCAGGGAGAAACATGAGACTGTCTACTCTCGTAAAGATTTGCAGTCTTGGAAACCCATAGATAGGGTTGCCTTGAGTCAGAATCAACTCAAAGGCGGAGTGCTGTGGTGGTGCAGAGGATTACACACTGGACTGCTAGTGCAAGGACAGCCCTTCCATCTACCAGCCAGTCCTCAGGAGAAAGATGATACTTCCTGTCCTATAAAAATAGATGGCTTTGGGGCTGAGCCCCGGTGGCGTACTGGTTGTGCACGGGACTGCGGCCCACTGGGATGGAGGTTCAGTTCCAGGAGCAGCTCCACAGAAGCAAAGACTGAGCCTCCTACTCCCACCACCAGAGGGCAGTAATGCCCAACAAACAAAAACAAACAAACAAAAAAATAGATGGCTTTGAAAACCAAGTGGGCTGTTCTACTCTGGCCCATAAAGTCGCTATGAGTCAGAATTAACTTGATGGCAGTGAGGTATTTGGGATTCTTTTTGTTGCTGTTGTTTTTTTTTTTCTTTTTTCTAAAAAAAAACTTTTCTTAAAAATTTTTTTTCACTGCTGAGCCCCGGTGGCGTAGTGGTTGTGTGCGGGACTGCGGCCCACTGGGATGGAGGTTCAATTCCAGCAGTGGCTGGCTGGGCCTCCTACTCTCACCACCTGAGGGCAGTGATGCCTTAAAAAAAATTTTTTTTGGGGGGGGGGGCACAACCACTACGCCACCAGGGCTCAGTCCCCCCAAAAAAAACTTTTTATTGGAGGCTCATATAACTCTTATCACAATTCATATATTCATCCATTGTAGGCCAAACACATTTGTATATTGGTTGCCCTCATCATTCTCAAAACATTTGTTTTCTACTGGAGCCCTTGGTGTCAGCTCCTCATTCCCCCCCTCCCTCCGGCTCCTCCCTCATCCATGGATCCTTAATAATTTAGAAATTATTATTTTGTCATATCTTACACTGACTATACAATGTCTCTCATCACCCACTTCCCTGTTGTCTGTACCCCAGGAGGAAGTTACATGTAGAACCTTATCATTGGTTCCCCTTTTCTACCCCACCTTCCTTCCACCCTCCCACTATTGCCACTCTTACCAGTGGTCCTGAAGGAATCCTCTGTTTTGGATTGCCTGTGTTTCCAATTCCCATCTGTACCAGTGTACCTCCTTTGTCTAGCTGGATCATGATAGTGGAGGGTGGGGTATGCGGTGAGAAAGCATTTAAGAACTGGAGGAAAGTTGTATGTTTCATCATTGCTACATTGCACCCTGACTGGCTCATCTCCTCCCCACACCCTTCAGTAAGGGGATGTCCCATTACCTATCGATAGGCTCTGGGTTCTATACTCCCCCTCTTTTACAATGGTATAATTTTTAGTTCTTTGATGGCCTGATACTTGATCCTTTCAACACCTCGTGGCCACACAGGCTGATGTCCTTCTTCCATGTGGACTTTGTTTGATTCTGAGCTAGATGGCCACTTATTTATCTTCAAGCCTTTAAGACCCCAGACACTATATCTTTTGATAGCGGGGCACCATCAGCTTTGATCACCACATTTGCTTATGCACACATTTGTCTCCAGCAATCATATCAGGAAGGTGGAAACACAATGATATGGTTTTTTGTTCTTTGATGCCTGATAACTGATCCCTTTGACCCCTCGTGGCCACACAGGCTGGTGTGCTTCTTCCTTGTGAGATTTGTTGCTTCTGAGCTAGATGGCCACTTATATGCCTTCTTAGTGAAGACCTTGAGAGATTTGAAGGACAGAAATGTTTGAAGTTCTCTGTTTTGTTAGGTTTGATGTTTCATATGTCTGAAACTTTTAAGCACTGTGCCTTTAAAATATCTCCTTTGCACTGAATGTTCTTTCTGACTTATTTTTTCCAACGGTTTACTGACACATAATTTACATATCGTAAGTTGAATCATTCAGTCGTTCAAATATGTCAATCATCACTTCAGCCATCCTAGAGCATTCCCCCCCCCCCCAGGTTGATTTGCACCTAAAATGGGCTGTAAAATCAGGATCCACTCCAGTGCTTCCTCCTTCCTCCCACCTTCAGGATTTACTCCCCAGCTCCTCTTCCTCTCCCTATTCCCCAGTCTCTTCTCGGACATTACATGTAACACTTGTATCTATTATTATTCCATGATGTCTTTTTGTCTTTATTTAAGGAAATGAGAGATCACATAATAGAGTAGAATCACTATGAGTCCAACTCAGCTTGATGGTGGTGAAGGAGAACAAGAAATAACAGACAAAGTCACGCTCCCAACATATGATCCATAATCCCAAGGACTCTTGAATCCTTCTCACAGTCACATCCATGTCTGTACTCTGGGTTGAGAACCCCTGTAGATAACAGAAATTCACTTACTTTGAAGATGCCCACTTTCAGGACTGAAAAACTAAGGAAGATTTTCCTTCCTGCTTCCAAATCCCTAACCAAGGGAAAATGAAGCACCGGGTGATTCTTCATTTCAAATATTTGTCAGTTGCTATAAGATCCTCAATGAGATTTCCCTCTGAGGCTGTACCTCTCTCTGAGTCTTCCAAGAACTCTCAGAAGTGAAGGCTGCATCCAGGAAGATGCCCTTCTAGTCTCAGGACCCGAGATTGTGAGGGTAGAAGGAGCGTACGTGGTTCACAAAGAAGAGAACTTTGGCTTCTCAAAAAGGCCAGAGAGGGTTGTCCTAGTCTTTCTTTTCCTTCTCCATGGGATTGGGGGAGTGGGGGAGAGGATGTTTTGATCATCTTGTAAAAATCTGAGAACTTTAGCAAAGTCTAAAGCATTGAGCCTTGTATATGTTTCTCTGCCGCTTTAATTGTGTCTAAAATTTTCCGGTTGTTGTTGCTGAGGTTAGGTGTGATCAAGGGCAGTCTGCCCCGTAGCTGTCCTGCGTACGATAGGAGGAAACTCGGCCTGATCTTGCACGGTCCTCGCACTTGTTCCTATCTTGAGCCCATTGTTGCAGACACCTCGTCCATCCACCTGTCTGAGAACCTTCCTTTTGTTCGCTGCCCCTCTGCTCTACCCAGCAGGCTGTCTGTCTCCAACGACTTTCTATCGACCACATGCTCAAAGTCTGTAAGATGAAGTCTTGCCACCCTTGCCTCTAAGGAACACTTGCGGCGTTTTTATTTATTTATTTGCCTAGGTCTTCTTCGGTCTTGCCTTTGTAATGAGAAGGTGCATTGCACACTTAAAGTTGTAACAACCAGGATTGAGATACAGCCCTTTCTCATTTTAAATATGTACTGAAGCTCCATTTCTAACACCTAAATTCTTAGCCTGTTCATCCCATCCACAAAATATCCTCCATCTTATGGAAGGAATTATGAGTGGCTGATGAGAAAATTCTGGTTTCTTCAGTGACATTTGTCATTGATTAATTTATTCCAGTCATCTGCACTACACTTAAACTGAAAGATTGAGATCTGTGGTGTTCCCATATACGCCTGATAAAAAGAAGGCTTTCTTTTTTTTTTTTTTAATTATGCATCAAGTGTGAATGGGTTTGGCCTTTTGAAGAAAGATTCACTCTCAGCAAGGCAGGCATAAATCTTCTCTGTATAATTCCACAGTTCAAATGTTTCTGATTAGTGCCCTGCTGTCTTATTAGTACCTCCTGGAAAGCAATGAGATGAGTCGAGTGCATGAGTTCCTCCTATCCCGGCATGACTGAGTCCAGGTTCAAGAGCAGGGCAGCCACCCTGCTGAAGAAGGGCAGTGTTCTGGGTCTGAGTCACAGACTAGATTCTTTGAGAGTATGACATCGGTGTTCACCAGCCGTCTGACCTTCAGTAGCACTGTTTTAACGGAGGTGGTTAGCCGCACGGCATGTGAGAAGCATGCTGTAGAACCTTTGCAATCAACTTTCACTTGAATGGGCCATGTGAACTACATGTACACTGCGAGAGCAGAAGGAGAATGGTGTACTAGAGGAAGTTAATTTGATACAAACGAGATGCCAGTTAGTGTACATTCTGCAGACAGTGTTATTTTCTTAGATGAGCATCATAACTAGGTGTGTGCTAGTGAATTGAGTCGGCATTTCAACAAGGCCTTTGTGAATTTCTTCAAGACTTTCCATTGACAATGTCATTTCCCTACTGAACTGTAGATTTTAGGTTACACTAGGGAAGGTTATAAGGAACCTTAGTGGCATGCCTGGAACTGCTAACCATGAGGTCAGTAGTTCGACCCCACCAGTCACTCCATGAGAGAAGATGAGGCTGTTTGTCCTTTTAAAGACTGACAGCTTTAGAAACCCAAAGGGGCTGTTCTGCTCTGCCCCCTAGAGACACTATGGGTTCACCATGGCTGATTGTGTTTGGTTTAGTTTGAGGGTTTTTTTTTTTGTTTTTTTGTTTTTTTTTAGGCATCACTGCCCTCAGGTGGTGGGAGTAGGAGGCCCAGCCTTTGCTCCTGGGAGCCGGAATTGAACCTCCATCCCAGTGGGCCGCAGTCCCGCACACAACCACTACGCCACCGGGGCTCAGCCCTAGTTTGAGGTTTTAGTGAAGGTTGTGGGATATTTAAAATAAAAAGAAAGAAAGAAAGACTTGTAGCTCTCTTTGGGTTTGGAAGTATGATAAACCTGTTTTCATTTAAAAAAATTTTTTTAATAATAACATATTAGAGTGATTAAGAAAAATCGCAGGGTACAGCTCCAAATGAAGCAGGACAGCAATGTCACCAGAGCCTTGCTTCTGATCGGCCTCAGATATCCTGTTTGGGGCCCCTGGCTGGAATGTCAAGGAGAGTGGCAGGCCAAACAGCTGTAGCTTTTCCCAGAGCTCAAGGCAAATACCTACCGAACAGAAATACAACAGAAAGAGAGCCTATGTGGAGTGGTAAACCATCTGTCTCTGTGTAAAAGGCCACCTCTCCTAAGGACCAGGAGTGACCCCAAGTATCCGAAAGTGGGGTCTGAAGGAATTGTGATGCAAATGCAAATGGTTTCGTATAAGAGTGGGTAATAGAAAATCAAGTCCATGGTTAGTATGTTTTTGAAGAAGTCCCACATTCCTTTCAGCTGTTTGTTTTTTAAATACTTTTATCAGGGGCTCATATAGCTCTTACCACAATCCATGCATTCCTCCAGTGTAAGCACATTTGCACATATGCCACCATCATCATTTTTGAAACATTCTCTTCCCACTTGAGTCCCTGCTATCTGCTGCCCCTTTCTTCCCCCTCCCTCCCCGCCTGCCCTCCCTCACAAGCCCTTGATAAGTTATAGATTATTATTTTCATATTTTACATTGTCCTCCATCACCCCTCACCCACTTTTCCATTATTCATTCCCCTGGGAATATATATATATATATATATATATAGATATAGATATATATAGGAATATATATATGGGTTTTTTTAACACATGTACATGTCTGTATTTAGGTTTTTGTTTTTTTTTTAATTTTTTTTGTATTAAGGTTTTTATAGATGTACTTTTCCTCCTGGTTCTTTCCGCTGTTTCCTTACTTCCCTCTTGCCCCACCATCATATTTGAACTTCATTCAGGTTTAATAATTCCTTATTGCTACATTGTCCTTGATTGAGCCCGACTAGGCATCCTACAACCTTCTTTCCATTGATTTTAGTTCACTTGTTGTTTCCTTGTCTTTGGGTTGGTTCCCCCTCCCCTTCCCTTCTCCTACCACCCCTTCTCTTGTATCCTCATTGGTTCCATTCTTTTCATCTCTGAATTACTTGTCCCACCTATCTTATATAGCTAGACATGCAGCTACATTCATAAATGAAACATGAAAAGACATCAAAACCAGCAAAACAACAACAAAATAGCAATGACAAAAGGAAACCATTGCCAAAAATGGGAGAGCCTATTTTGGACAAGGTCTGCTTGTTGTCCTTTATGAGTGTTTTCCAGTTGTTTGATGGGGTGCCAAACTCTGTCTCCAAAGTCTTTTTGATATTCCCTGGGGGGTTCATCAATCTGCTCCCTCTGCTGCATGCCCTCAGTGCCTCGCCCTAGTGTGATAGGGCAGACTGTGCACTATTTCCGTACTGTGTCTCCAGTGCTGTCCCCTGCAGCACCATGGTTCAGTGAGGGATGCCATGTCTCATGGTGGACCAGCCCTACGGTCCTTCCTGTGTGTTGTCTGCTCTGAGCAGGAACATGGTCCTTGGGTGGGGAGTGTCCACATAGTTGGAATTGGGGCTGGTCCCGCAGACCTCTCTATTGAATCCCCGATGCATGCTGATATGTTGTATTCACATCTTGGTGCATTGGGTTGAAGCCTGGTCTCTCTCTCCCTCTCCTGGGGAGATATAAACAATACCCTCCCCTTGGGTGGATTAGTAACCCCCCTCTCACACACACACACACACACACACACACACATCCATGGCTTTTTTTCTCTCTTTTTTTTCACCTCTTATTTAGTTGGCTATCATACGTATCCCTGGATTGGGTACTTTTTAAAAGAGGCTGTGTTAGTCTGAGTAGACTAGAGAAACAAATTCATAGACATGCATATGGATATAAGGGAAAGGTTTATTATATACAAGAGGAATGGAACATTGAGAAAGCATCCCAACCCAGTACAGTTCAAAGTCATAAGTCTGATATTAGCCTATATGTCCAATATCAGTCTATAAAATCTCCTTCCGACTCACAAAGTCACAGGCCAGTGGGTGCAGAGTCCCTGCACTGGCAAGGGTCTCCCCATGGCTCCTTGCTTCCAGGGCTCAGGGTCCATCAACAGCATCCAGTGGTGGTAGAAGCAACTCAGCACTGGCAGGGGTCTCCACATGGCTTCTGCAGCTTCAGAGGTCTGGTTCCATCAGGGTAAGACCATGTAGCTTCTCCTCTGGCTCCTTCAGCTCTTTGGACACCGCCATCTTGTCTTGTCCATAGTTCGTCATCTCAGAGACTGACTCCCAACAACTGGGGAGATAGCTTCTCATCTCCATGAGGAAAATATCACGAGATTTCCCAGAAGTCTCAGGAGAAAGCCATGCCCACACGGAGGCCTCATTGGCTACTCAGTGACTATCTCCAGACTAACAGGCCAGACTCCACCCCTACATCTCAATCATAAAATTGACGTCCTGAATACGTGACCGCCACAGGGGCCTCGAAAACAAATAGTAGTCCTCGGGTCAGCAGTTCAAACCTACCAGTTGTTCTGAGGAAAAAAGATGAGGCTGTCCGCTCCCGTAAAGATTTGTAATCTCAGAAAGCCAAAGTGGCAGTTCTATTCTGTCCTATGATGTCACTTTGTTTTACAATCGACTTGGTGGCAGTGAGGTTTGAAGGAGGAAACGTGTTTCACAGTAGAGCTTCAGGTAAGGTGCTGGGTGCAGAGGTGGATGCTGGACCAGCCCAGAGATGACTGCCCTGAGAGTAGTAGCCAAGTGGGGTGGAGCTGGTGGAGACGTCTCTGTTTATCTTGTGGCCTCATGGCTTTGAGTCGGGTTACGAACCAGAAGATCAGCAGTTTGAAACTCCCAGTAGTTCTAAAGGAGAAAGACAAAGCCTTTCTACTCCAGTGAAGTTACCGTCTCAGATCCCCACAGGGTCAGTTCTACCGTGTCCCATAGGTCAACAAGTGTTGGGATCGACTCGGTGGTAGTGAGTTTGATTTTTGGCTCTACAAATATTATCATCTTCCACGTGTGCTAAAACCCTGCTTTCCAGACACAAGTTGCCAAAAGTGTGCTGCTGGAAGCTGCGTCTCTGGTATTTTAAATACCAGCGTGGTGGACAGGGTTCAGCCATTGCCAGGCTGAGTCAGACTTCGAAGCAAACCTAGCAGTGTACTTCCAAAAACTCCACCCACGAAAACCCTGTGAGTCTCGACAGAACATTTCCCAAGAGTGCCGAAAGGAGAACCCCTTTGAAGAGAAGGTATTCCAAATACAGTGGCCATGACAATAGACCGAAACAGAGCAGCTATTGTCAAGATGGAGCAGGACCAGGCAGCATCTTGTTCTGATGCACGTGGGGTTGTCGCGCATCCCAGGCGGCTTGACAACACAGGAGTGGAGACGGAGCTGGCTCACAGACGGCGTGGTATGCACGGTGATGACCATGGTAGAATGTGGAAGAAGCCAGTGGAGGGAGACCAAAGGCTTCTCATCCTGGCATTGCTGCTTTCTTGGCTTGACCGCACTGACTTCCCCAAGAGTCAAAACCCAGAAATGCGGCAAATGTTAGGGTGGAAAGGTGCAAGGAGGGTTTAATGGTTTTTGGATTTAACGGTAGATGTCTGGACAGGTGGCATTGGTTTAGCCCTTGTGTGACATTGTTTGGATCTTGCTGGGCTCAGAGAGAGAGGAGGGGGCAGGGTGCTCCCTAGATGTGTGAAGCACAGTGTGCCCAGATTTGCCTTCTTTAGTTTGCCTCCTTGCACTCCACCGAGACTCTTGTCCCTAAGGCGCTTCAGCCAGTGGAGGGGATGACAGCAACTTTCCAACAGTAGTTTTCAGTTGGCTCATAGACTATTAGGCTTAGAACATCAAAGGCAGCCGTGAAAATGCCCTGAACCAAGGATTTCAATACTGAGATTCCAGAGTGCAGTTACTGTGCAGGAATCTGGCCGCAATACCCTAGTACTGATGAAGTCAACTAGCTGTTTCTTTGAAAGGACTTGTTGTCCTCTTGAAAGATGTTCAGGGAGAAGCGGTCCAAAAGAAAAGTCCATGACATATGTGCCCTGTTATCTAAGTTAGGCTTTTCTATCCAAGGATATTTTTAGACACAGACACCCCACCCATTCCCCCTCTCCCCCAACCACCATACACACACACTAGCATTGTCTCTCTCAAAAGTTGGTGACAAGGGTGGATGGAGGAAGACAGGGTTAGGGGCAGGGATAGAGAGAACCAGAGCACTGAAATACTAGAAAATTGTAGAATTGTGAGCACCTCCTTTTTGGTTTGCTTGAATCATCATTCATGCCCTCCCCCATGACCTAGAACCCCAGTATTCATTCCAAGGGAGCACTACCATCTCTCTGCTCATTTTTGCTTTGTATCTAAGTTTCCATGGACTGGGGAGTAAGTGGTCCACAATTGGCTACAAGCCTAAAGGATATCATTTCAAACCCATTCACTGCACTGCAGAAGAAAGGCCTGACGATCACAGCGCAGAAAACCTCCCCAATCAGTTCCGCAACTTGTCAGGGTCACCTGAAGCTGGAAGGGACTCCATAGCCACAAGGTTGGTTTCCCTTTCAGTCTGTCGCTGGCCTCCTGAGCGAGTGAACATCTCTTTCGCCCACTCTACAGGGGGAGGGGGAGTTGACGGCCATCAGTGTTCAGATCATGTGTTCTCTGCACACTTTTATAGTATCTTAGGTAAAAGTGGGTGTGGAAAAGGGAGCCACCAACCACCTCGGAAGGGTACGCCACAGGAATCCAGACGCCTGAATGGGTGAACCCATCCCCCAAGAGTCATTTCCTTCTCGGGACCTGGTGAAAGAGCAGGGAGATGGTCAAACCCAGCTGGGTTACTTTCTCAAACTTGGTGCTGTTCATTTGGGTCCACAGAAGGCAGAGAGCCATGGAAATGTGTCCCTGCTCCAGTCTCCAGGTCCTGCAATTCAGAGCCCTTTGCCAGTTCTTTCCACAGGGACTGGCTCGTTGACCAAAGTCCTCATTACAAGGCAGCAAGGATTACTTGCATTTGGGGGTATGTTGGTTAGTGATTCAGACACCTACACCCAATCCAGCTCCTTTGGAAGAGGATTAAGGAGACTCAGACACGGAGCTGACTCCAGAGGGTGAGGGAGAAATCCAAGAAGAATAACGGACCGGGCTGCCAGAACTATTGTTTCGAGCATTGTGAAATAGGATTTCGATCTCATGCGCCAACTCTTGGCTGAAGAACATGAGTTTCCCAAGCTGGAGAGAAAAACCGCTTCTTCTGGCAGCGGTAACAGGAGAGCAGAGAACCAGCATTTAAAGGAGGGATGAGCCCCAGTGACGTAGTGGTCAGCAGTTCAAACCCACCAGCTGGTCCATGGGAGACAAGTAAGACTTTCTACTCCGACAAAGCCACAGCCTCAGAAACACTCAGGGGCAGCTCTGCTCTGTGGGGAGTCAATCTTATAAGATTTTTCTTTGTAGCAATAAGAATAGTGGTTCCTCACCCTCCCCCCTTTGTTCTTTAATACCAGGTCTTTGTGAGCAAAGAAATAGACTAACCCCCTTTCCCCAGATCAGAAAACTGCTGCTCCTGGAGGCCTGGTCGGTGCCCACACAGCTGGAAGGATCAGAGCCAAGCACCACCAGGCCCGTGTCGCTCCCAAGCCCGGGCTCTGCACCCCTGCATGCTGTGTCACGGACCTGTCTCCTCAGGGTGGGCGAACCCCTAGCGATGCTTCTTGGCCGCTCCCCTTGTTTACTGACAAAAGGCTGGCAGGGCTGCCAGCACATAACCATTCCGATGATTTGTCTTTGAAGAAATTACCATTTGCGTATTCGTTTGGCCTCCTTGGGAGAGTGTCTGTTTGCAACTTTTCTTAGTGGCTTGGCGGGTCTCATTCAAGTAAACACTGATTCTACAAGCCAGCCCCACC
>PVJH01012354.1:0-64685 GCA_004026705.1 Nesogale talazaci
AAAAGGTACAAAGGTGTTGGCAATCACTTGTCTGTATGCAAAAGCTGGACAAAGAATAGAAGACTTCAGAGAATTTCATGTCTTTGAATGTGGGTGAAGAAGATTGAAAGCACTGTTACTATCAGAAGAACAAATAAATCTGTCCTGGAAGAAGCACAGGAGAGTCTACGGCCATACCACCCTGAACGCGCCTGACCTCGTCGGAAGAAGCACAGGAGAATGCTCCGAAGCAGCAAGGATGCTGAGACAATGGACATGTTTTTAGGAGGGGCCAGTCCCTGGAAAAGGACATCAAGTTTGGATAAATGGAGTTGGCCAAAAAAAAAGGAAGACCCTCAGTAGATTGACAAAGTGACTGCAATCATGGGCTCTCACATCACAACTGTGGGGATGACACAGGACCAGGCAGTGCTCTGTTCTGCGGGATGCAGTGTCCTTATGAGCCGGAACCTACTTGATAGGGCCTATCCACAAATTTTTAAAAGATATTAAAAATGTGGACGCATGCTTTCTAGATCAGAAATACATTTTGGAGTATGAGGAGCTAAGTGGGGAATGGAAATTTATTGGGTTAAAAGGGATTTGAGAAGTCACATAGAAAGATTGCCCATATAGCTGATTTGGTCAATGCTCAAAATATCTCCCCCCTCCCCCCCAAGTAGGCAGGCAGGCCCTATTTCCCACCCCTTCTTTAAAAATTCTTCTGCATGAAAATCACTAAAATCATCTAGATAGATATTTTCATGGATTCCTATCTCATAGCATCAATAGGTTTCACTCAAGGTTAGTCCTCAAAAAAAAAAAGCCTCTTTTGCCATCAAGGTACGCTTGCTTTCTTGTGTATAAATAACAGACACAGGGATGTTTCACCAGAACCAAGTGACTGCTGAGTTAATTTTAGCAATTTAAATGAAATAATTCCGAAAAGATATGGGGTGGAGATGGTATTTTGGCCTCGAAGGTCTCTATACACTCTGTGTACTGCTCCTCTCACACTGGCCACTATTGGAGGGGATGCTCTGTCCGCATATCTCTTTAATATCTCGCACTGTGAACTGGAAGGTAAGGATCATGTCTTAGTAATGTATGTCTAGTGAAATGGTACAGACCCTCTGAGGAAGAAAGATCTGCTATCTGCTCCCATGGGCATTTACCGTTTTGGAAACCTTATAAAGCACTGGTTCTCTACCTAATGCTGCAACCCTTTCATATCGTTCCTCATGCTGTGGTGGCCCCTCCAACCATAAAATTATCTTCCTTGCTATTCTGTAACTGTAATTTTGCTACGGTTATGAATCGGGTGGCCCTTCTGAAAGGCTTGTTCAAACCCCAATGGGTCACAACCCACAGGTTGAGAATGGCTACTACAGAGGGTCACTGCACCAGAACTGACTCACTGACAGTGGGGTGAATAAATGAACTTTCTCAGGGCATGAAAGTATGAACTGTACAGCAAGGAATGGTAGACATTAGACATGGTAAGTGACAGAAATAAAGAGACCAAGAGACTACAGGACAACACATATGCTGTCTTTGTGAGGTGCACTGGAGTCCACTACAACCTATACTGACCCTATACACAACAGATCAAAACACTGCACGCATGGTCCTACACCGTCCTCACAATGACTCCCATGCTGCACTCATTCAGACAGCCATTGGGTGAATTTATCTCATTGAAGGTTTTTTCTCCTTTGCTGCCCCTTTACCAAGGATGATGTCTTTCTCTAGGGACTAGTCTCTCTTGATAATATGTCCAAAGTGTATGTGGCAGTCATGTACTTGTGTCAATTTCAGGATTGGGAGTGTAGGGGTGGAATCTAACCTGCTAATCTGGAGATAGCCAATGAGACCTCTGTGTGGGCATGACTTTCTCCTGAGAATTCTGGGAAATCTTGTGGTATTTCACAATTGGAGATGAGAGACTTACAACTCAGTCCCTTGGAGATGCTCTACTGACAAGACAACACAGCACATTGCTGATAGACCCTGAGTCCTGGAAACTGGAGGAGTTGGAGGAAAAGCCACATGGGCCTATCTTGAAGGAACAAGATCTCTGAAGTCAAAGTCACATAGAGACTCCTGCCAGTGCTGAGATGCTTGAGAAGCTACAGAGAGGTCCCTGCCAGCACTGAGATGCTTTTATCACCATGAATACATGTCCTGGCATCATTGCATGTGCCTTGTGAGTCTGAAGAAGACTTTATAGACTTTATAGGTATCGGACATATGGGCTAGTGTTGGGACTTGTGGGTTTGGATTGGATTGGGTTGGGAGGCTTTCTCAATGTTCCATTCCTCTTGTGTAAAAACCTCTCCCTTATATACATATGCGTGTTTATGAATTTGTTTCTCTAGTCTACCCAGACTAACACAGTGTATAGGATGAAGTCTTGCCATCCTTGCCTCTAATAAACACTCTGGCCTTACTTCTTCCAGTACAGATTGAACTGTCCTTTAGCTGTCCATGGTATTTTCAGTATTCTTCTCCAGCACCATAATTCAAATGCATCCATTTTTCTTTGGCTTTCCTTACATAAGGTCCAACTTGCATATACTATGGCCTGGTTCAGGCACACCATAGTCCTCAAAGTAACATCCTTGCTCTTCAAAACTCTAAAGAGGTCTTCTGAAACAGATTTACCTAGTGTAATGTGCCTTTTTCTCATGACTGCTGTGTCCATGAGCATCGATTTTTGATTCAATCAAGAAAAAATCCT
Source organism: Nesogale talazaci (assembly GCA_004026705.1). Lineage (NCBI taxonomy): Eukaryota > Metazoa > Chordata > Mammalia > Afrosoricida > Tenrecidae > Nesogale > Nesogale talazaci. The sequence goes on from PVJH01012354.1 coordinate 2,720, forward strand.
TGACAACTCCAGTCTTTTCTCCATTTATTATAGTATTATATATTGGTTCAGTTGTAGGAATTCTGTCTTCTTTACCTTGAGCTGTAATCCATTTTGAAGGCTACAGTCCTCTATCTTCATCATCAAGTCCTTGAAGTTCTCTTGATGTTCAGCAAGCAAGTTTGTGTCATCAGCACATTGCAGGTTGTTATTAAGTCTTCCTGCAGTCCTGATGCCACATTTTTATTCTTATCGTCCAGCTTGATAATTTACTCAGCAGACAGATTGAACAAATATGGTGACAGGATCCAACCCTGATGCACCCTTTCCTCATTTTAAACCATGCCATATTCTCTTGTTCTGTTCACACAAGTTCCTCATGAGTGCACTGAAGTTTTTAGGAATTCCCATTCCTTTCAAAGTTATCCACAGTTTATTAAGTCCCATGCAGTCTAATGTCTTTGCATAGTCAATAAGACACAAGTAAACATCTTTCTGCTATTCTCAAGATCCATCTGACACCATCAATGTTCTATATCCTCTCCTGAATCCAGCCTGAACTCTGGCAATTCCCTGTCAAAGTACTGCTGCAACCATTGTTGGATGGTCTTAAGCAAGATTTTACTTGTGTGTGATATCACCGATAATGTTCAGTAGTTGGAGTACTCCAATGAGCCACCTTTCTTTAGAATAGGCACAATATAATTCTCTTCCAGTCCATTGGCCAAGCAACATAGCAATGCTCAATTTTCATGGTGAAACAAAAGGGATGTTCACTTTGAAGAATTTCTGCTTCCATAGGGGCGATCACTTGAGTGTAAGAAAGGAAGGTCCATGACAGTAAACTCTGAAGTCCTGGGACAGGGCAAGCAGTGAACAAGGTCAGTCGCTCACGGAAAGGCTGGAAGCTCAAGTCCTGGCAGCAGCACTCAGAAGAGTTCTGTGGAGTATAGAGCTCCTCAGACTCCTACAGGCTGCTGTGCAGCCTGACTCTCCCTTCCTTTGGCGTCTTTGTCATCATGCCATGCATGAGCAGTTTGAAACACATCCTACTGAGCAGAACTTGCCGGACCCCTGGAAGTAACTGCTCTGTCTGTTCAACTGTTCCTACCATGCTTACAGAAGGCTTGCTTCTCCATATCACTCAGTGGGCACAGACCACGAGTCACAGAGTACTCAGTGAAATTACTGTGTGGGTGTAAGATCACTGAAAGGAACACTGAATAAAAACATAATTCCTTCTCAGCTTTGTTGTTTGTCAAGATTTTTAAAACGGCTTTTCAAAAAAATTGTAAGAGAGATGTGCAATAATGCTGAATATACAGGTATAAACAATTGGTCCACATCTATCATTACAAACAAAAAGGGAAAATTATTACCTCTTATATACTGCTTGACAGAAAACAAATGCATCTACCTCTACCATTTCACTGATGGCTAAAGTAATTCTGGGTGGTAAGCAGGGTCTCTCTTGTAAACTCCATTTTTTTCCCCCTTCGCATCACTGCCCTGGTGGGAGTAGGAAGTCGAGCCTTGCTCCTGGAGAGCTGCTGCTGGATTTGAACCATCAACCCTGTGGGCCGCAGTCCCGCACACAACCACTACGCCACCAGGGCTCAGCCCTAAACTCCATTTTTAAGGAAAGAGAATGGTGGCTTTGAGTGATTCTCTGACTCAGCAAGCCCCTACAAACCCATGAGTGTGTTTTGCAGGAAGGACAGGAATCCAGTTCCACCAAATTCTCTCTCTTTTGAATCTCTAAGCCAGCAGCATCCCTGTAAGGATAACCTCCATTTCCCCTTATTGAAGCAGTGCGGCATACCTGGTTTGTTTCCTGAGTGGTTGCTGTTTTGACCTGAAACAGCAGAGGTGGGGTGGTTGGAGGCAGGCGCTTTCTTATCTTGCACTTTGAAGGTGTCAGGAGCTATACAAGTAAGACAGAAAAGAAAGAGAAAGAGACATATTTAGTTTCTTAAAATATAAGCAGAAACATTTGCCTATTCGGCATCTCACGTCAATCTTTACGCTAAGTACAAGGCTAGACTCTGGAGATGAGGTGGGCTGTCAGTCTTGCTCCTTAAGGAGCATTTCAGGTCCATGGCAAAAACACTGTGGAGGGGTGTCCAGAGCCGTGCGGGTCAGTCAGCTTGGCTGGTCATTACATACGTGTAAAGAAACCATCAGGATGCACAAGGGGAGATCAGAGTGTCTGATCTCAGTTCTTACTACGTTGGCATGAGTCGCTAAAAAATGCCACCAACGTGATGCGTCAGGTCGCCAAAAGGGAGTGCAGAGGTGTCATTGCCTGGGATTTGACAAATGTTTCGGGGAGAAGTTCAGTAGCAGAGACTGTTAGAAAGAGGCAGGAGGCAAGTCAGGATTAACTCATGGTGCACCATGGCAACAGGTGAATGGGCGAAAGTAGGGGGCCTCTAGGTCCGAGCACGTGAGCTTCATCTACTGTATTCCCAAAGGGAAATAGATAACTTTTGGAAAAATATTCTTGCCATCGAATCGGGCATAAATCCTCCTATGCAGGCCTTCAAAACAAGTCTGGCCCGCAGCTAGCTCACCATTGAGGCCAACTCCACTTACAGCACAACCTTCCTTTATCAACAGCTAGAGAAGTTGACCTTAACCTTTGAAAAATGACATTGAAAAAGGCAGATCCATTTCTTTCATCTATTAAGTGGTTTAAGTATACATCAACAACAGGACTCTTCTGCTGGAGAGAGAGGTGTAGTCTGCTTTCCTACACAAACAACAACAGCAAACAAGTTCACTGGCATGGAATTGAAGCCCACTCCTGGCCCCAGGGCTGTTCTACGCTGTCCTAGAGGATTGCTCCGAGTTGATGGCAGTGAGTCGGTTTGAGAGCTACTCTGACTTTTGACAAGTACAATAAGGAGGGCCTTTAATACCAAGCCTCAGTCCATATGCTAGATTATCCAATACTAATCCTCTGCGATCAACCAATGCCGACTCTTAGCCGCCCTAGAGGACAAGGCAGAATTGCCCCTGTGGGATTCGGAGACTGTAACTTTTTTAATTTTTTTTATTTTTTGTGGCACGACTGCCCTGGTAGGAGTAGCAAGTCCAGCCTTGTTCCTGGAGATCTGCTGCTGGATTTGAACTGTCAACCCTATGGGCTACAGTCCCGCAAACTACCACTAAGCCACCAGGGCTCAGCCGACTGTAACTGGGAGTAGAAAGCCCTGTCTTTCTCCTGAGAAGTGACTAGTGGTTTTGAACTTTGGACCTTTCGGATTGCAGTCCAACTCTTAACTACTATGCCACTAAAACCCTGCAAGTGGGAATGCATTGTTGGCAGTGAGTTTAAAGTTAACAGTGTTATGGACATTCTAATGTTGGGACCAAACTCGTGCCAAACCCACACTGCACTACTGTGCCATATGGATGCTACGCTACCCTCGTTATTCACAGTGATGTTCTCACTGGAGTGTGGGAGTTTTATCTGATGGTCATAAATTACAGGCTGGGGGAATTAGCTTTTACTGAGAACACAGGGTCCAATCTACTCAAGGCTTCTGCATTTAAAAGGATATGATGATAATCACACTTCTTCAGGATGACTAACTTTAAAATGCATTCCCAAGATATACTAAAAAATTTTTTTAAACTACTAAATTTACCGGCGGAACACAGAGATTTGGTCGTTGACTTCTGAATGGACCATTACTGATTTTTTATGGCCATCTTCTAAGCATACACAACATGAGCCCGCATGGCAACAAATCAGACAACTGGTAGTTGAAAGAAAATTATATAATCACTTAATACTGAGCAGTCCACTTCAATGGAATTACTTTAAACACACAGACACACACAATATTGTTGGGGCTAAGTTTTACTGACGTGAGCTTTCTTTACAGGGGAAGAACTGTAAGGAATCCAGTCAAGAACGGGTAAATGGCAAGTCAAAGGCCAAGCAGTGGAAGATCTCAGTGGGCAGTTTCTAGGAGGGCTGCTGCTTTGGGAGGAGAGGTGCCTGGGCACTTCACTGTGACAAGACAAGGCTGACACCATCTGCTGACCACAATTCTATGGGTGTGTGTGTGGGAGTGTGTGTGTATATGAGAGAGAGAGAGAGAGAGAGAGAGAGAGAGAGAGAGAGAGAGAGACAGACAGACACCCGGCACTGACTGAGCCAGCAAGTGTGACGGGCTTTACAAGGCTGTCATACATGTCCTCATCCCAGTGCCAAAAATAATAGGGTAGTTCCAATACGAAGCAGGTGAAGTCTATAGTCTACAGTCTAACAACTTGGGCAGCCCATGAAAAGGCTCAAAAAAAAAAAGGGGGGGGAGGGGGTGGAGACTAACTACTGTAACCTTGGAACCTTTACTGCCAAATAACCTTTCCTGCTACTTAAGTTAATCTTTCTAAAGCTGCTCATAAGGAGGTTAATGTTTAAAAGTACACAAGAAGAAGGAGAATCTCACTCCGATATGAAGGCCTTTCATTAGTATTTTCTGCTTATTACAAAATCACTGCCAGCACACAGCAAGTAAAGCCATAATTAGCTGAGGTGTTCAGAATTGTTCTCTTATTTTTAGTTAACTGAGTGATAATTAGAAACATTTGTTTATCTATAATTAGCAACATTTAGAATATATCCTAAGTGTATTCATTTCTCTTCTGGCTTGGGAGTATGCAATATACCTTTTTTCTCTGGTGCTTCTCTTCAGTACCCTGGGGTCTGGTAATAAACATCTCTCGTAACTGAATGTATCATAATACCTGGCCACGAAAGAGATTAAATAGACCTCAAAACATGTGTCGTCCAACCTTTTGGGATGATTCAGGATCACCACCCTCACCTCACTCCTGCCAGTAATCGGCTTTATTGCACTGAAAGTTAAATGCAAAAATCTCAGTTAAACTGGAGTTTCTGGTTATGTGAATTCCAGTTTGGTGACATCAAACGATTCCCGGGTCCACTCTATACAAACATCAGAGGTCATTCTGCCCAGTGCCATCATCTGGCTCTCAGGGATTCATCTGTATCCCACAAAACCCTCTGAGTCATGCGCTGAACAAGACATTTAAAATTCATCTTAATGTTTTCTATGTTCTTGTAAAACTGATGTGAAATCTAGTAGAAGAGAAAGACTTAAACCTTGTCAAGCAGCTTACTCTAAGACAATCTAACTGGTGTTTTCCAAGCTCTAGGCTGGACATGTGTCTGTAGCCTTCCGTCTTTGAGCTTTGATGTCCCTACTATGGATAGCCTTGAGAAGAATGGGGATTCCAGAGCACTTTATTTCGCGCATACAGAACCCGTCCTGGATCAAGAGGTAGTTGTCGGGGTAAACCAAGAACACTGGATGGTTTTAAATCAGGAAAGGTGTGCATGCGGTTGTGTCCCTTCGCCATGCTTATCCAACCTGCCTTTTGAGCAAATAATCAGAGAAACTAGATAATATGATGAAGAATGTGACATCAAGATGGGAGGAAGAGGTATGCAGGTAGCCCAACTTTGCTTGCTGAAAGTGAGGAAGACTTGGAGATGAAGATCAAGGGTTACAGCCTTCAATATGGATGGCAACTCAATGTAAAGAAGACCAACATCCTCACAGCTGGACCGACAGGTAACACCGCGATAAACAGAAACCACTGTTATCTGTTCAGGACTTTGTCTTGCTTGGATCCACAACCAATGCTCACGGGCGTAGCAGTCAAAAGGTCAGATAACACTTTGCACTGGGTAAATCTGCCGTATGAGAGCTCTTTACAGTATTGAAAAGCAAGGCTGCTATTTGGAGATTACGGTGTACCTGACCCAAGCCATGGTATTTTCAATTGTCTCACATACATGTGAAAGTTGGGCATCAGATAAGGAAAACTGAGGAACTGATTGATTTGAATTGTGCTGGCAAAGAAAATGGAAAGCCCTTTGAACCGCCAAAAGGACAAACATAACTGGCTTGGAAGAAGTACGGCAGAGTGCTCCTTAGAGGCAAGGATGGCGAGACTTTGTCCTACCTCCGTTGGACATGTTGTCAGGAGAGACCAGTCCTTGGAGAAGGACATCGTGCTTGGTAAAGTGGAGGGACAGTGAAGCAGAGGAAGGCTTCACATGATGAATGGACACTGTGGCTGCTACGATGGGTTTAAGCATGGAGCCATTGTGAGGAGTGCAGGATCAAGCAGTGTCGTGGACTCGGGCATAAGGTCACAATGGGTCAGAACTGCCATGACAGCATATAACCACCACCACATTTTCTTTCTACCATCCTAAGAGTCCACATTTCTCCAGTAACTTTTTGGGTAAGCCTGTGTCACGGAGTGCACAGCCACAGACTGAGAGACTTAAGTTCACACCTGGAGCCTGCGACTCCTGACCTGGGTGACCTAGGCAACAGCTGTGAGTGGGTGGTATGGGGTTGATACCGACGGACTCATGTGATCCTGAGAGGAGTAGGGGAGAAGCTGTGCTGCTAGGAAGCTTCCAGAGGGCTTGGCAAGCATTTCAATGAATAATCAGCCCCTTTTCTCCCAACTTGGGGGCTCCTCCATCAAGATTCTGGCTGTCACAGACCCACAGTGGGCTGGAGTCTGGATGGAGGTAAAGACTTGGTTCTGCCTTTAGGGGCAGCAGATCCTCGCCGAGCCACTAATATTTCTCAATCTCAATTTCCCCCTCTGTGTGCAAACGGGAGAAAACGCATGTTTTTTGGAGTAGTGAAAATTAAATGAGAGTCTACAGAAAGGTCTTGCCTCACTGCCTAGTCCACAGTAAGGCTGCATAAATGGTGGAGGGTCTTTTGAGGCCTCTTCCCATTCCTTGCACAATGTGAAAAACTAGGCTTCTATTTCCTCGGGACGCTCCACTGGAGTCCTCAGGTGGTGCGATCAGTTAGCCTGAATGTGCCTGGGAAGAAAGGTCTGGTGATCCACTTTTGAGAATGTGGGAGAGCTGCACATGCCATGGTGCCCATCCTCCTCAGACTGATTTGGGTTGCCCAGACAGAAGCAGACTCAACAGTGAGCTGCTGCTATGGTGTGTTTCTGGTTTGCGAAGAGGTTGCCGTCAGTCTATTTGGGGCTGGGTGAGATGATATCTGAGGATTTTCAAATTTTTATCACAATATAATCGCCTTCTTTACACTATACACATTTTTTTTTTTTTTTTTAGGCATCATTGCCCTCAGGTGGTGGGAGTAGGAGGCTCAGCCTTTGCTCCTGGGAGCTGGAATTGAACCTCCAACCCAGTGGGCCACAGTCCTGTGCACAACCACTATGCCACCGGGGCTCAGTTCACTATACACATTTTTTAAAGCCCTCAATTGTAGTAAGAAAATGAAATCTTGGTGTTTGTAAAAACTAACAAAATGCAGGGAATTCCACTGCTTGAGAATAAAACAGGTATCTATTCACTTTAAGTTCATTGGCTGAGTCCTTGTGGTGTGGTGATTGTACGCGGGACTGCAGTTCACTGGGATGGAGGTCCAATTCCAGCTCCACGGAGCAAAGGCTGGGCCTTCTATTCCCACCACCTGAGGGCAGTGATGCCTCCCAAAAAAACAAACAGATAAAAAAAAAAAAAAGATCGTCACAACCTGGAAATGTGAAAGCCTTGGGTAACTACTAGACAGGATGGCACCCACCATATCATCCTCCCTGCTTCTCCACCCCACCCCGTGGGGGGAATGAAAAACAGGAAGGTGGGTGAATGGAGTCAACAGACAATGTAAGACATGAAATAACAATACTGCTATGTAACTGATCAAGGATTCATGAAATTGGGAAGGCGAGGGAGGGAAGCGGAAAAAAAGAGCTGATACTAAGGGCTCAGGTAGAAAGAAATTGCTGGGGGGAAGGGAGGAAAAAAGAAATTGCTTTGAAAATAATGATGACTATATATGCAATTATAATTAATACTATTGAATGATAGACTTTTAAGATTTATAAGAGCCCCTCAATAAAATGATTAATAAAAAACAGCAGAAGAAAGGCCTCATCTTTTAAGACACCACTTGGAGTGGTTTCCCAGTATTGCTCATCTGCATCTCTTTTTCTGTTTTTAAACAGGAAACGAACTAGCCTCATAGAATTGTTATTGATCTCCAGCAAGCTTGGAAGCTTTGCGCCATTAGTGGCGCTGTGAGCGGCAGCCTCAGGAAGGGACCAGGCGTGCACCTGTGGTCTCAGACTGCATCTGAGTGCATGCTGAGGACAACAGGGAGGCGGCAGACATTTGCGGTGAACATCTAGCAAACATGTGGCGGCTCCATGAGCACCACAAATGAATGCGCCTTTACAATCCGCAGCCTTTATGAGTCACAGCGGTCTTTGCAAGGTCTTCCCATAGAGGCCATGGCTCTCACGGCTTCACTTCTAGTTTGGGCTATAGGATTTGCTTGAAGAATTCTCTCACAACTGGTCAAGACAACCAGTCAAGCGCAAACTCATTGCTCAAAAATAAGACACCTGTGACAAGAACCTAGGGCTCGCCTGAGTTTAAATCTCACAACTTGAGCTGGGAACTTGACATCTCTGATACTGTGTTTCAGTGGTGAATGCTAGTTAGATATGGCACGTGCATTAGAAAACCCCAAACACTTCTTAGCACTGTGGGTCTTTGCTCATCTGGACCCTGTGGATGCACACAGACAACCTAGAACACCGCAGCAGAGGTTGAGTCACAGACTATTAACCCATCTTGTGTTTAAAAACGACTGAGTATTAGTAGTTTCAGATGTACTAGTCTTTTTTTTTTTTGGCATCACTGCCCTCTGGTGGTCAAGGGAGCTACCCAGCCTTGCTCCTGGAGAGCTGCCACTGGATTTTAACTGCCAAACCACTCAACCATTACGCCCCCGGGGCTCAGCCCCATATGTACTACTCTTATTGTTTCTACCTAACTGTACAAAAAAGTGAACCAGAAAGGCTTTGGACTGCTATCTCAAGAAAGCCCTGCTTCAAGGTGGGCCCTGGGCTGGTAGCCCAGGGGTCTTGGACTCCTGGAGTGTTCCCACCATGCCTTGCAAGTGTGGCTCCCAGTGTCTCAATGGTCTGCCCACCCCACCCCCAGTGGGGTTCTTGCAGAACATCTGCTTGCTTTGGAGGGTCTGGAATTTTGACTTATGTTAGGCAGAGAATGCCTACCTGGGTAGACCCAGCAAAAACCCAGCAAAAACCTCGAGTTGCTGGGAGACCACCCTTTACAGTGCTGTTGGAACTCAATGCTGGATGTCTTCCTGTGTGACTTTCCTGGGGAAGGGCTCTGCGTGCTCTGCAGACTTCTCCCAGGAGTAGTTTCCTTGTTTCTGTTCTCTGTGCCATTACAGCAACTGCAGTGTGTTACTGATTTAAAACCAGGATGGATGTGAAGGTTATACAGTAGTCTCCATGTAATTCAGAGAGTTTGGCCTAAATTAATTTTCTATTTTTGTTTATTTAGTTGACAAAGTTTAATTTTTTACATCTAATGTTGTGACTATTCTAATTAGCAAAATAAAAATAGCTTTAACAGCTTAAGGAGCAAATAAGCGATCGTGACCCACCAATTACAAAGGTTGGGGTGTGGCGGGCGGATGGTGAGCATATTTACAGAGTGACAGGTTTGTGTATGCCCTTTGCGGGAAGAGAGCTGAATTTGCAGCAATCACCATGGTATTCAGATGTCCTACATATTTTACAATGAACATGTGGATCATGGTTTAAAAAAAGGAAAAGATAAACTCTTTCAACCCGCAGGAATGCAAGTGAGTCCCAGGGACAGCTCGGGACACCGCACCCTGGGGATGAACATCTTCCTGGGAGCAGAAAGTCTCATCTTCCTTCCAAGAGGTGACCGGTGGGTTTGAACTACTGACTCTGAAGTTAGCAGCCCAATGTCTTAGCTGCAGTGCCATAAAACAAGCAAGCAAACAAGCAAACAAACTCCACTATCATCAGTCACTTCTGCCTCAGAATGGCAGTACAGAAACAGAACTGGTCCTTATGGCGTCCAAAACCATCAGTTTTCACTGGAGCTGTCGCATTTCTCCCTGGTGGAGGGGCTGGTGGGTTTCAACTGCTAGCCTTGTGGTTAGTAGCCGGATGCTCAACCCACAGAGCCACTTCCAATCAATGATGCAGTGTAGCGCCAACAAAACATACATTCCTCTAGTTCTTTACTGCTCCCCTTCCCCCCCCCCCCAACTATCATGACCCCAGTTCCACCTTACAAATCTGCCTAGCCCGGCGCATGTACACTGGTACAAATCAGAGCTCTCAACACACAGAATCCAGGATGGATAAGCCCCTCAGGACCAATAACAGGTAGTGATACCACGAGAGTAGGGGGAAGGTGGGGGGCAAGGAGGAAGAAAGGAGGACCTGATCACAATGATCAACGTACAGTACTCCCTCCCCCTGCCCCTGGCATGAACAACAGAGAAGTGAGTGGAGGGAGATAGCAGATGGTGTAGACAATGAACAGAAAAATAATTTTTAAGTTATCAAGGGTTCACGAGGTGGGAAGGAAGGGAAAAAGAGGAGCTGATACCAAGGGCTCTAGTAGACAGAAAAGGTCTTGGAAATGATGATGGCAACATATGTACAAATGTGCTTGATACAATTGATCTATGGATTGTTTTAAGAGCTGTAAGAAGCCCCAATAAAATGACTTATCAAAGTAAAAGGAGACTATTAAATAAATAAGAATGAAAGAATGCATTTTTTGGATGCATGCTAATGTAGTAGAGAAAAGCTGACCAATGCGGTCCAATGATGGAGTAGCATTCATTACATGTCAGTTGAAGAAGAACGCATTTCATGTTCTATCAGGCACGGTTCAAAATCAAATGACACGAGAAAAACGTCTGTCCAGGACCACTTATATAGAATCTCTCAAGAAATTGAGAGACAAACTCTAAATAGGGCCATGGGCTACATCACACTCCTTCAAGCAATGCCCAACTGCATGTGCACCCAGGATTATAGAAAGCTCATAAACCCAGCTCAGAGAATCCGGTGTACTGTAGCCAAAAGCTTCCTGCACTCAATCTGTATTCGATGCTTCTTGTAGACAAAGCCATTGTTCTCCCAGGGGTATGACCTTTACCTCACATAATGAATGTCCACGCTATCGGCTGCAGCATGTAGTCTGGCCCTGTACACAGTTACTTTGAGGGAGAAGATAAGGTTCGCTCCTCCCATACAGATGCGAAGACTCAGGAACAGGATTGTTATGAGTCAGAATCAATTTGGTGGCACTGGGTTTAGGGAGTCCTGCTGGATTAGTGGGTTATACTTTGAGCAACTAACTGCAAGGTCAGCAGTTCAAAATCACCAACTGCTCTTCAGAAGAAAGATGAGGCTGCCTGTTGCCTAAAAGATCTATGGCCTCAGAAACCCCCCGGGGCAGTTCTATTCTATCGGGTCACTGTGCTGCCGAATAAGTTGGCTGGCAATGAGTGAGCACTGTGCCTTCTCTCTAAAACAGTTAGCACATCGCAGTGTCTGCTTCTACACACATCAGTCTAGTGGTACTGTGGGTCTTGAGCTTTATACTGTTAACTCGGTTTTATTTGCTTTCAACAATGTCATGTAAGTGCATACTGGCTCCCAAAAGCAGCAAAACCAGTGCCCATGATAGAAGCACTTTGAAGTGAAACAAAAGGTTACTAAACAACACAGAAGCAGATAATCTGTAAATGCTATTGCTCATAATTCAGCCACGGTGCACTCAGGACTGGTGAACATGCTCAAAAAAAAAAAAGAAAGAAAGAAAAAAAAAACACCAAATCTGCATGCTGGTAAAACCTGGGCTCCACTGGAAGCTCCCAGGTGGAGCAGGCCTGTGTCAGGTGTGGAAACACTGCTAATGAGGGGGTGGGGGTGGGGGGCTGGGGCACCAAGCACAGAAGTGAATGCCTCTCAGCACGCAAGCTCTTAAAGAGAAAGCAGCACTAGACCACAAAATGGGGCTTTTGCAAAGTCCAAATCACAAATGTCTTATTTCACAGCTCTTGAACAGAAGACTCGGTAGCATTGTGGTTATGAGTTGGGGGCTTTCTCCTTGTGTTAATCTGGGTAGACTGGAGAAACAAATTCATAAACACGCATATGCATATAAGGAAGAGGTTTATATACAAGAGGAGTGAAACACTGAGAAAGCATCCCAATACAGTTCAAAGTCTGTAAGTCTGATATTAGCCCATATGTCCAATACCAATCTATAGTCTTCTTCAGGCTCACACGGTGCATACAATGACGCCAGGACAATCACAGGCCAGTGGGTGCAGACTCTTGTGTATCCAGTGATGGCAGAAACATCTCAGCACTGGCAAAGGTCTCCCCGTGCCATCCCAAGCATCTCAGCACTGGCAGGAGTCTCCATGTGGCTTCTCTGGCCCCAGAGGTCTGGTTCCATCAGGGCAAGCCCATGTGGCTTCTCCTCCAGCTCCTCCAAGTTCCAGAACTCAGGGTCTATCTGCATGCTGCCATCTTGTCAGTAGAACATCTCCAAGCGACTGAGTCGATGGTCTCTCACTTCCATGGGGGAACTATCACTAGATTTACCAGAATCCTCAAGGATTCTACACAGAGGTCTTATTGGCTATCTCCAGATTGACAGGCTACACTCCACCCCGGCACCCTTAATCAAAGTGGCCCCAGAGTACGAGACTGCCACCCTCCTCTTGGCAGGGGCCAGCTCTAGCCTGCCAAACGCGTCACTCTGAGTTGAAGCTGCCTCAATGGCAGAGAGTTTGGCTTTCCATCATGGGCATTGGCCGTGTTCTCAGAGACCAGTCCCTGGAAAAGGACATCATGCTTGCTGCATGCTGAAGTGAGGGGCACAGAAACAGATGAAGGCCCTCAATGAGATGGACTGACCTTGGCGCAGTGGCTGCAACATGGCTTAAACCTACCCACAATTGTGCCGATGGTGCCGGGCCGAGCCGGGTGTCATTCTGCTGCACGCAGGGCTGTCATGAGTCTGAATCATCTCGATGACACCTGCCAACAAGATCTTGGGCCTTCCGTGACAGAGGACTGGACAGCAGACTGTTTATTACTTACAGCGCACCGGAAAACTCGTGATACACTGTCAGTACCCGACCATGTCAGGAAAGCGACAGCCTATTTCAACGTAGGGAGATCTGCAAATCCCAACTCTTTCCGAAAGCAATTCCATCCAAACGCTTTGATAATCTGGTGACTAAAAAGTCAAGGGAACAACCGTCTTAGCAGAATGGAAAGAAAAGGGTGTTCCAGATGTGCATGTCCTGTATTCAGGAGAGGCCTACTGGGATTCACGATTAAACTGGCATGTTCGTTGAATGCTAAAAGCAGCTCCTGGATTCACCCTACGAATTCTTTCTGATACATCCAGCTGACAGGAGCAAACACTGGGTACTTTGAATTCAAGCAAAGAGGCTTTTGTCTAAAATGAAATCTTAAAACTAACAAAACTCCCTCTTTGGCCACACGGCAACATTATAAATAGCCGAGAAAATGCTCTGTTTTCCACCTGCTTTCTAGAAGCCAGATAAAAAGGTCAGCTTTTTCAACCTGAGGGGTGATTACTTTCCTGGCGACTTAACGTCAGTCACAATGCTAGTCACAATGCTGCACCAATGATCCCTGCTCATAACATGAATAATGTTTTTAACTAAGCAAAGTGCAGGGCAAAGTACACATGAGGGGGAGGACGCCCACCCATACACTTTCCCATTACACTGAGAAAAGGAACTGGGCATTGCAGGAACTCTGGTTACTGGTAGAAACTGTGACAGCTGGATGTGGAGTTAATCAAATTAGAAACAAGTCAATTAAACTCACTGTAATTAAAAAAAGTAATTTAAATAATTTTGTATAGAAAAATAATTAGAATTCAACTTTAGTAACTGGATAATTAAAGCAACCAACTAAAGGGGATTGTTTTTATTTTTAGCAGGATAATGATTTACTTTAAGAAAAGTGAAAATGGCTACTGCCAAAAATTTTACAAAATGATTACCACTAGCCACGTACCATATAGGAAAGTTTTTATACTTAGCTGAAGTGATTAAGAGAGAAATGTACAGTTCTTAGAACTAGCCCCATGTGGATGGTGGACTCAATTATGAAGATCACATTTAAAAGAAATATGAATGCAATTTTAATCCTATGATTACTTAACCAGTGTTAAGTGAGTAAGTTGAAGCCGTGAAATAAACACACCTCCAGTTCCGCATGAGCCTGGGGGTAGTAAGAGGGCGCACGGGTTGCTAACTGCAAGGGTGGCGGTTCAAGCCCCACGACTGCTTCTTAGGAGGCCAGCGAAGCTTTCTGCTCCAGGACTGATGTACAGCCTTGGAAGCCCACAGGGGAGGTTCTCCTCTGAGGGTTGTGTTGAGTCACGATTGCTTCAAGGGTGATTTTGTTATTTATATACTGTTGCAGACTATCAGTCCTCCTCTGCAGAATATTAAAATATTTAACCTTAAATTCCTTCTGTGGCAAGTGCCTGAAGTTGACCCCAATTTGTTTGAGGTGATCAATAGGGCATTGAATTAATTGCCTCACATTTGTTTCTAGTCCCCACCAGTCAGCCATCCTGCCCTGTTATGTGTCAACTTATGACTCAGTCCTCTTGTTCTACTGGAACACTGGCCACACGGGCTCTCAACCGCCCCCAAACCTCCTTTGTTTTCCCCGTCCAGCTCGGGCCGTCAACTGCGCCCTCAGAGTGAGCGGTGGGACCGTGCTCAGCCGCAGCCCCCTTCTGAGTTGTCCCTTTCCCCTTGGCAGACTCAGTGTGACTCGCCAGCCCAGAAATGTTGTAGCCAACATGTCCCTTGACCATTCTTTATTTTTTTTGGCATTCATTTTTAATTTTTTAAATATAGATTTTATTGGGGGCTCTTACAGCTCTTATAACAATCAATACATGATTCGTATTAAGCACCCTTTCACACATGTTGCCACATTCATTTCCAAACATTTTCTACTTTAGCCCCTGGCATAAGCTCTTCTTCCCCCTTTCCTCTAGTTCTTTTTTTAATTCCCCTCTCCCTTCTCCTCCTTCATGAACCCCCAAGAACTTACAAATTGTTATTATCTCTTCATAGAGTACACTGTCCAGTGTGTCACCTCAACCTGCCCCCTCCCCCCGCTACTGTCTGCACCCCCGAGAGGTCACATGTAGATCCCTGAAATTAGTTTCCCCTTTCTACTCCACCATTCGTCCACCCTCCCAGCATCACCACTCCCCCCACTAGTCCAAGGGATCATCTATCCTAAATTCCTCATGTTTCCGACTCCAGTGTACATCCCCTGGTCTAGCTGAATCTGTCTGGCAGAATTGGGATCATGATAATCGGTGGGAGGAAGCATTTGAGAACTGGAGGGAAGCTGCACATTTCATTGCTACTACACTTTACCTAGACTGGCTCATCTCCTTGCTGCAACTCCCTTGTAAGAGGATGTTGCTTCACTTATTTATGGGCGTTGGGTCCCCAATCTGAACCCCCCCTCATTTATAATGATATAATTTTTAGGTCTTTGATGCTTGATACCAGATCCCTTTGATACCTCGTGGTCGCTCAGACTGGTGCGCTTTGTCCATGTGGGCTTGCTTCTTAGCTAGCTGGCCGCTTGTTTACCTTCAAGCCTTTAAGACCCCAGACGCCACATCTTTTGAAAGCCAGGCACCATCAGCTTTCTTCACCACATTTGCTTATGTACATATTTGTTGTCAGTGATCATATCAGGAAAGTGAGCATTCTTTACAAAAGAGGAGGCATTCTAACCTCTCCCAGCCCACCAGAGTTTAGAATTCATTTTGAAATAACTGATTCTGAAAACAGCCTAACTGATGTCATGTTCTCAGCTGTGTGGGTGCACTTAAAGTGTACAAGTGAGAAAAAGAAACACAGGGCAGGTAGAAACAATCAGAGCCCTGGCCCGTGGCAAGCATTCGTGGGCCCAGGAAGGGGTCAGCTGTGAGCTCCACCACACTTTCTTCACAGGGTTGCGGCATTCAAATAGTACATAAAGCTGGAGCACGGAAGTTGGGAGCCCTCTCCCTGCCACCTCTGGCCGATTTATTGGCAATGTCAGGCTGATGACTCTTCTGTCCCTGTCTCTCTTATGGGGTGATCCATCTCACACAGCCCACTTTCTAGTTCACCCCATTCCATCACTTCCAGGACATGGCTACAAACCTGGAAAGTCCCTCTCTCGCCTGCTACTTAACACGCTCTCTATGGAATCTCCAGCCACGCCTGGGTATAATCACCTTCCCACAGGAAGCCTGGCAGCTGAGCCTGCCACTCCCACACTGTCAGGATCTCAAGGAACCACTGGAAGGAGGATGCCGTTTTCAAAGGACTGGCCAGCAGAGCACGGTGCCCGGCGGCCTCCCTTTGGGTGCTGGGATGGTGGGGGTGGGAGGAGTAGGATGCTGGTGAGCAAATCAAGTGGGGCTGGGACCTTTGAGGAGCACGATGGGTGAAGGGCATCGGAAGAGGTTGAAGAAATCAAGGCCAGGGATGCTCCCTGGGGATGCATTTCCCACCTCTTCCTCTCCCAGCATTGCACACTGAATTGAGCATCAGTTACGAGCCAGGGCTCTGCCAACTCTGCTGGGAAAGCATCGTGGGCTGGGCTTGCATCAAATTGCTTCTCTGGCACCTACTCCATCTTGAAAGTGGAGCGCCGCAGCAAGAGGGCGGAAGCACACTGCCTGGCCACCTGGATGCCTGCCCCCGGCAGGAACCGCAGGGCAGTTAGTGCACAGTGCATCCTTCACTGCATGCACAGAAGGTCCCTAGTGAAGGCTTACGATGGTCCCACTGGCAGACAGGGATGCCCACCACCTTCCTGGTGGACTCTGTGCAGATGCTACCTTAGAACGTACATTGCTAGCTACTTTCAAGGGCATATGATCTGAAACCATTTCAGACCTATTAAATAACTATAATTATCATCCTGGGGTGCAAGTTCTATGACTAAACAAAGATTTTGTTGTTGTTAAATATCTTTTTACGACAAGGGGAAGAAAGCTTTAAATAGCAAAACATTCCTCTGGCCTTACATAACCACAGCCGTGGACCGACTCACAGCATACCTATAGGGCACAAGAATAGCTCCACATGGCTTTTCAGACTAAATCTTTATGGGAGCCGACAGCTCACTGGTGGGTTTGAACCACTAACTTTGCAGTTAACAAAATACACTATTCAATCCCCTGTGCTCCTTATCTAGGAAATAAAAAAGACCCCCAAACTGTCCAATTCAACTTCAAGGTTGCCGGTTGGAGTCCACCAGCTGCTTCCACAGAGAAAGATGTGGCAGTCTGCTTCTGTGAAAGCTTCTGCCTAGGAAAGCCTGTGGGGCTGTTCTAGAGGTCATTTTGTATTAGAACGGCCTCGATGGCCCTGGGTATGGCCGGCCAGCTGAGCACGGTGCCCCGGCAGCCTCCCTTTGGGCGCTGGGATGGTGGGGGTGGATGCTGATGAGCAAAAGCAAGCGGGGCTGGGACCTTTGAAGAACACACTGGGAGGAGGGCGGTTGAAGAAATGGCACTCTGTTGCATTGACACCTGCTTTCTATAGGAATACCTCAACCACGAGAGCATGAGCAACAAAAATAGATAACCCCACTGTACATGGAATTACAAATAAATATGAATATGTCCTTACTATCTTCAGACCAATTTCACTGCATCCATCTGATACAGGGACTGTGCAGGGCTAGACTGATGAGTGAAGCAGGTAAACTTTGGGAGCCTTCTGGACACCTGAAACTCCCCTCGCACACCAGGTGGAGTGAGTGGGGCATACATGATAAAGCACTCAGCAACTAGCTACAGCATTGGTGGTGCTCTGAACCCATCCAGAGAGGCCATGGGAGTCGGGCCTGGCAAGATGGTCAAGCTTTGAAAACCTCTGGAGCTCTGCAGACAAGAGTCAGAAGTGAAAATTAGCTCTACCACAAAGGAAAAATGTTCTGCAATGATACATTTTTGTTGTCAGAAACATTGTGCCTATGGCAGAACATAGAAAGTACATTCTAGAACTTAGCTCTTCTGCCAGAGTGAAAATTTCCCTCCTTTCCAACAACAGAGTCCTGACTCTGGAGCTGTGGAGGGAGGGGCAGACAGGAGACGTGCTCCCTCGGGCTCCTAGAGAACTGCGAGGTACAATCTGAGAGGCCTGCACCCAAGAGAGCACCTCAGGCTGTTCTCTCTCACTCCCCCAGGGCTGGGGGTGGGGTGGGGTGGGGTGGGGTCATTCTTCCCTAACTCAATCCCCAGAGTGGTCCACAGAGATGCTCAGAAGCCAGAGGGTTTTTGTCCTTAAGAAGTCAGTTGGCGGACATATCGCTGTCACACAATCCTGCCCTGGTGCACCAATCTGTTAGCTGTTCCCTAAACTTACTGTGCCTATGGGAACACGGGCCCTGTGTGTGTCAGCATTAGAATAATATCTCTACTGACCTAACAGCAACCTGATGTCATTCATCTGACAGTGCACATAGGAAGGGCAGTGTGATTTGTTTTCTTCTGGATACAAACAAAATTTACAGGAGCTTACAATTAAAGGTCACCTAGCAACATATTTCTGTTTTCATTGAGCTGGAAATTCTTCAAAGACAGTTTCAAAGTCCTATTGACTCATTTTAGTGTGAAAACAAAACAATTTTCACTTCTAAACAATGATTTAAAAATCTAGTAAACAGGCAGCAGTTTGAGTACACTTTGACTTGTGTTGGCCCCACACGTGAGTCCTTGTAGAACGGTGCTCACCCTATTTTCAATGGCTAATTTTTTTAAGATGGCCAGGCTTTTCTTCCAAGATGCCTTGAATCTCCAACTTGTTGATTTGAACCTCTAAGCTGGTGGTTAACAGCTGAGTGCAGCATTAAAGGATTCTTACAAAAAGATTAGGCTGAATAAATAGAACATCTAGAAGAAACTACTGAATGGTCAGAATACTGATTATAAATCTTTATATCTTGGTTGGAGATGATTATAAAAAACTTTAAATCTTCTCAGATCATGCTTCAAATGATCATTTGAAAGGTCTAACTTAGTACTTGCTATTTCTAAATATTCATTCTACCCTGTGCTGAAAGGCTTCCAGGTCTATGTGATACACTTTCCGGTCTACTATTGTTGTTATGGATCATCACTCAACGTGGTTTCAACTCATAGTGACTGTATGCTCAACAAAGTAAAACGTCACCATTGCTTCTAAGGAGCATTCTGGCTGTACTTCTTCCAACACCTATCTGATGGTTCTTTTGGCAGTCCACGGCACTTTCTATATTCTTCACCACAGGTCAAATGCAGCCATTTTTCTTCAGTCTTCCTTACTCAATGTCCAACTCTCATAGGCATATGAGGCAACTGGAAATACCATGGCTTGAATTAGGCATGCCTTTGTCTCCAAGGTAACATCCTTGTTCTTCAATGCAAGGGAATTCCTGTGCATGCAACACAATTTTTGATCTCTCAGCTGTTGCTTCCATGAGCATGGATTATGGATCCAAGCAAAACGAAATTCTTAACAACTTTGAACTTCTCTCCACTTAACCTGATGCTAACTACTGGTCCAGTTCTGGGGATTGTGGTTTTCCTTACATTGAGTTGTAATCCATACTGAAGGCTTCAATCCTTGAGCTTCTTCAACAAGTGCTTCCTCCAATCCTGATGCCAAATTCTTCTTCCTATAATCCAGCTTCTGTGATGATTTGCTCAGCATACAGATTGAATAAATCTGGTGCGAGGATGCAACCATAAGACACACCTTCCCTGATTTTAAATCTTGCAATATTCCTTTGTTTGGTTTGCACAACTGGCTCTTGATCCATGTACAGGTCCTTTATGCGTACAAGGAAGGGTTCTGGAATTCCTCTTCTTCCCAATAAGTCTGTTACAATCCACGTAGTTGAATACCTTTGCATAGTCAGTGAAAAAGAGACTATCTTTCAGGCAATCTCTGCTTCCGGCCAAGATCTATCTGACACCAGCAGGTTCTACTGTATCCTATAAGCTCACTACGAGTTAGAATTATTTAAGCTGTCTTTGAGTTGTCTCCAAAAATGCATATACAATGAGGTCATTTCTTGACTCTTATTTAGCCCTTGAGTCTAAGAATAGGCATTTGTTAAAAGATGAAATATAAATTCAAAATAAGCTACTGATGCTTATTCAAAATTTGTGTGGTAACTGACGATAGTCATGCGCAGAAGAAGCTATGGTATCTCCTTATGTAACATAGTAATTGCCAATGTGGTAGAGCAGTGATGCTTCTCTTAACATGCCATATCCCTTAGAGACTTGACACCAGTTTGGGACCAGCAGTACACAAGCTAATCAGTAAAAAGCATGGCAAGTATTCCCTTTTGAACAAATGTGATCCCTATTGCACAATCTAGAGGTTCTAGTGGCACAAAGGTTAAGTGCATGACTAGTAGTCAAAAGGTTGGGGTTTGAACCCACTCAGGGGTACCTTCTAAAAGGCCACGGTCTTGAAAATCCTGTGAAGCATTTCTGTTCTGCACATGAGGAGAAACTGACTCAAAGGAACCGACAATATCACATGGTCTGATGATACTGGACTTAAAGAGCGGCTCTGCTATCTAACCACAGTCAGGCATCAGTTACCGCTCAAAGTATCTGGCATTCCATTGGTGCCTACTGAGATTGTTTTGTTTCAATTTACTAGGTTATAATTACATTCATCATGCTACTTTGAATTGTGTTTAATGAACACAAATTCAGAAATGACTGGGATGAGGATTATTCTTCAGGAATAAGTCTGGCATTGCCTGTTGCTACTCTCTGGAGGTGAGATGTGCGGGTTAACTGTTCTTGCCTGTGTCTTTGTTTGGTTTGTCAGTTTTCACATGATCAGATCAGCTTTTACTCCAAGGTCAACTGTTATTTAAAGTATGTAATGCTAATTATAGAACGTATTCCAGAAACTTGCCAGGGAGGACAAGATCTTGAATTCAATTTCAAGAATTTACATTTATGGAGAATATGCAGCAACTTAAAAGAGCCCTGGTGGAGCACAGCTTAAGTGCTCAGCTGATAACTGAATGAATGGAAGTTTAAACCCACCAGCAGCTACTCAGGAGGAAGATTCCACAGGCTCTGGTGAAGGCTCTTGTTAACTCAGTCCTGGAGGGCTGCTAGTCAGAATTCACTTGCAGTACATCATAATGAGAGTAATGTCATTCTTCCACACGGGCTCAAGCCTATTCTTCTGTTAGGTCACACTAATCAAAACTGTGCCCTGAAGTACAGCATGCCCTGTATAAGCTGCTTTTAGGTCAGTGTACAACTTTAGCAGATTAAAACCCCATACCCTAGGTCTGTACTGTACATAGCGAATGCTCAATTCTTCAATGTGTCAGCATTAACTTCTACACTGTACAAAAAATCATGGTGGAAAAAGAGGCATTGGCCACACTATTGTAAGATACACACACTCTAAATCCTTCTGGGTACAGAACTGCCCCAACATAAGCCAGTAAGTAAATTTGTGCATATTTTCCCTTTACATGCAGTCATTGCAATTAATTGTGTATAAAACCGGGGGTGGGGGGGGTTATCCTGATCAAGTTGATCTGGGTGTAAAACCAAGAGGTTTACTTTTTAAGAATCATCCCTAAGACAATTGGTGTTATGACTCTTAGCCTGAAGTGGCATCATTGAAAATATCAGAAGAAACCACTTTCAACCTCAGTGCGGAGAAAGTTGTATTTCTTCTGAGTAACAGCCTTTTTAGCAAGGTCTGCACTGCTGAAAGGTTTGCACCAGTACATCTCACCTCTAGGGAGGAGCAATAGGCAATGCCAAACTTATCTCGGCCCCAGCGGGCAGCTGATTAGCTGAGGCAGTTGGATCCACTCACAGGACGCCAGGTTGGGAAGGCTTTATTCTCAGCTCTATTTTATTTCCCAAGTCTGGTTTTCCTTCTTTTGTACTCCAAATGTTTCTAATTTCTACTACTGTGTTTGTCTTTATGGGTTCCTGTAAGCATATTTAGAGCAAACGAGAGTAAACATAGATTCAATATTTAAAAGAACCAGGGGCACAAGTGGAAAGCAAATGTTTTGAGAAAGATGATGGCAACAGATGTGCTTGACCCAATGGATGGATGTCTGGATTGTGATAAGAGTTGTATGAGTCCCCAATAAGATGATTTAAAAAAGCTCATAATTTTTAGTAAAACCATTTTTTTTTTAAAGCAAACAGGAGATTTCTTTCTGTCTTCTCGGAGCTTCTCTTCCTTTCCAAATGCAGTACAAACAAGGGGGTGGTGTGTGTTTTAATACAATTTGAACTAAGTCATTTTAATAAGAATTATACTTTTGTGTTAATATCTTTGAACCCTATAATTTATGAAAGATAAGTGAATAAACATCACTACTGTCAGTCTTCTGTCTTTTTACTCAATATAAACCGGAGTCACAGCTCGAGGAAGAAAAATACTACAACTAGGAAATACCGTAAGTAGAATTTCAAATGCAAAATTTATTTCTAAGTTTTTTTTAATTTGCTTCATAATAAGTATGTCTTTCCTCCCACAACAAAAAGGCATATTTGAATGGAATCTAATTTTCACCAAGGAATATTTCTATCTCAGTACACTATTAAGAATTCAATTTTTCATTGTAAAAGTGCATGTTTCAAATATTGAATTTTTGTTATAGCTCTTTTTAAGAGGTTTTTTTTTTTTGAGATATGCAGTGCTTTTTTGAAAGTAGCTATGTTCTTGGAAGATGAGATTGCCCGTAATGCGATGCCCTATTTTTCTGGAAGGTTACTGCTAAACTAACAAGCAATTGCAAATGCATGGAGGTAAAAACCTTTCTATTTTTCTCCTGGGTATAGTTTTAAAACATTCTGATGATAGCTATTGGCTGTAAATCCGTGTAAAACATTCAGCATATTTCAATATGCTTAATAATTAATGAACATCCCATGTTATTAATTTATAATAAATTGCATCTGTTGCATAGTTTTCAGAAGCACTGCTTTGGATCCCACCTCAGTGGTCATTAGGTGAAGGGGGGCAGACCTTAGATTCCTCAACTAGCATTTCTCATGATATGCTTTCTGGATAATCCAGTGAATACCCAATGAGGTCAAGGAAGCTGAAAGGCGCCTGTCTGTGTAATTACTTCCTGTCATTGCTATGAGATTTCTCTTGCCATTGACATAAATGTTGGGAAGAAGAGGCTTTTGCTCAATAGTCACAAACTGAAGAAAACCCTTGCAGTTATCATTCTTTTCGCCATCAGGATTCCCACTTTTTCTTCCACGCAAGATACATTTTGACAGGGGTTCGTTTTCTTAGTCTTCATGTTCATATGGGATTACTGGGTTGCACATTTTGTCCAAATAATTTGGACTCTTTCTTTCTCTCAAGCAACTGCGTGCTTGCCTAGATGCTGCAAAGCCAAGTTTCTGCGTATTCAGCCCCAAACACTGACTAGCTACACTTACATTACATGGGTACACCCTATGTGTACTTTCCCCTCCCAAAGTGCCTTGCGTGTTGCTTTTCATCTTCCACATTTGTATCTCAGCCTCTGGGCTTTCACCCTGCCTCCCCAAGCTGCCAGAGGTTCCAACAGTAAGTATCTAGTACCCTCAAAGAGGACATCACGTTTGGTAGAGTCAGTGTAAGAATGAGAAAACCCCTCCGCAGGCAGAGGGGCTCAAAGATATCAACGACGATGAACACAGGGCTGGACCTGCTCGAATTTCGTTCTCTTATTCCCCAGCGGGGGTCGACTTGATGGCAAAGACGACCTGCGTGGACCAGTTTCCACTTCTCAACACAAATCCCCACTCCTTGGCACCTGTTCATCACCTGACTCATTAGTCCCACGGACAAATATCAAATTTGGATTTAGGTTTTAATGGTTCCTGAAGGCTTACCCAAACAATCTGCTTGCAATGTATCATCCATTATCCTTCATCTAAAGCAGTGGGTTAGACTGTTTCAGGTGCTACAATCAATGCATAACAGAGGCTTCAAAAAGTTTATGGAAAATGTAATTAAAAAACAATGGGGGGAACGGATGGTTTGCATACACTTTCTAAAGCAGGTTTATACTTCCTCTTACTGACTCAGCATTTCCTCCACCTCCAGTTGCTGTCTGGTAGGTTTGGACTTGTGGAGACCATGCGTTATTAGTATCAGAACTCACTTCATCTGTGGTTAGAATTATTACTTTCTAGAATCTTGGTCAGACAACCCTTCATCTTTCATCTATGGTGAACCCAGAAGAATGAACACAGTGGTGCTTTCAAATCTGATGGAGACCCTGAACATAGAAGGAGTAGAATTGCTATACACAGTACAGTTACAGTGTATTGGTATGGTGGCATAACTAGGAAAGAATGCAGCTATATTTATCTATTGCCATAAAGGGGGCTAGGAACCCTTGTGGTCTTATGGTCATGTGTTGGTTGGGCTATGATTCATAAAGTTGGAAGTTTTAAAACAATGGTAGCTACGGCCTCGGAAACTCACAGGGATAGTTCTACTGTGTCCTCTAGGGTTACGGTGAGTCAGTATCAACTGGATGGCAATGAGTAAGTACAAATCCCACTTGAGCGTAAACAAGCAGCCATCTAGCACAAGAGCAACAAAGCCCACTATAAAAGAAGCTCACTTGGGCTGAGCCCCGGTGGCCCGGTGGCATAGTGGTTGTGTGTGGAACTGTGGCCCACTGGGACGGAGGTTCAATTCCAGCAGTGGGGCTGGGCCTCCTACTCCCACCACCGGAGAGCCGTGATGTCCTCCAAAAAAAACAAAACAAAACAAAAAGAAGCTCACTTGTCTGTGCGATCATGAGGCGCTGAAACACAAAAATCAAAATCAATGGATCAACTGATTCCTAATACGATTGCTGAAAACAAATGGATACAAGAGGCAAACAGAGTGGAAGAAACGATGGTGTCCAGCTACCAAATGATTAAGTGTCTGGAGTCTCAAAGACTTGAAGATAAATGAGTCGCCATTCAGCGAAGAAGCAGTAAAGCTCACATGGAAGAAGCACATCAGCCTATGTGATAAAGTGGGGCTGAAGGGAGCAGGTATCGAGCATCAAAGAACAAGAATCACATCATTACAAATTAGGGGGACTGCAGAATGGGGACCTAAGGCCCACTGGTGGGTAATTGGTCACCCCTTTACAGGGGAGTCATGGGGAGGAGACAGACCAGTCAAAGTGCAGTGAGGCAGTGATGATGCAGACAAGTCTCCTCTAGTTCCTGAAGGCTTCCTCCCCTCAACCATCATGGTCCCAACTCTACCTTACAAATCCAGCTGGACTGGAGAAGGTACACTGGTGGAGAAGGGAGCTGGAGATATGGGGAACCCAGGACAGATGAGCCCCTCGGGGCCAGTGGTGAGATTGGAGCTATTGGATGGGTGGAGAGAGGTGGGGTAGAGAGATGGAACCAACTGAAAAGATATACACATAACCTCCTATCTGGAGGGCAGACATCAAAGGAGTGGGCTGGGGGAGAGGTCGGGCGGTGTAAGCTATGACAGAACAATAATAATTTATAAAGTATTGAGGGTTGGTGGGGAAGGGAAAGCAGGGGAAGAAGGGAGAGGATGGGAAGCTGATATCAAGGGCTCAAGTGGAAAAGTGGATATTTGGAGAATGGTAACAGCAGCAGACATGTGAAGGTGCTTGGCACAGTATATATATTTATGTATTGTGAAAATACATACGAGCCACCAATAAAATGATGTTGAATTAAAAAAAGACAGCACGGAACTGCCCCATGGGCTTCCGAGGCTGCCCACATTGAGAAGAGCAGAAAGCCTTGTCTTTCTCTCTTGGAGCAGCTGATGGGTTACAGCCACTGACCTTGTGGTTAGTGTTCACAGCTCAGTGTGAAGCCCGCTAGTGTGGGACAACAGGGTAAGGGGAGATGGATGAGGAAGTGAGAGAGTCACTTAATGTGAATTACCTAATTGGTAAAACTAAAAAGTACTGCTGGTGAGGCAATACACCATGCATAACTGCTTATAAGAATTGTTCTCATAAGAATAGTTTCTGCTTGACATGATTTAGGGTACCAATAAGCACCCTAATGTAGTAAGCACTATAATGTTGAAGCTGCTGTAGCTATATTAATTAAGGTGGCAGCATTATGAGTGATTTTTTCTTCTTTCTTTTTGGCAAACTTTGATCAATCCTGTATTTTGAGAACTTAAAATATTAGGAAAATTAAGATGCAGGTTTATAAGAACCTGATTAAAATACAAATGGTCATGTTTACTACTAGAAGCTATGATTTTTTAATGGGGGGAGTGTAGAGTGGAGTTCCAAAGCCCATCTGTAGACATTTGGACATCCCCTTACAGAAGGGGCACAAGGAAGAGACGAGCCAGCCAGGGTGTAGTATATCACTGTTGAAGCATACGACTTTCCTAATGCTTGCTCCCTCCCCACTATCATGACCCCAATTTTACCTTACAAATTTGGCTAGACCAGAACATGTACATGGGTATAGATAAGACCTGAAAATACAGGGAACCCAGGACAGATAACCCCTCAGCACCAATATTGAGAATAGTCATACCAGGAGGGTAAGGGGAAGGTGGGTGGAGAAAACAGGGAACTGATCACAATGATCTACATATAATCCCCTCCCAGGAGGACAGGCAACAGAGAAGTGGGAGAAGGGAGACATCAATCAGTATAAGACATGAAAAAAATAATAATTTATAAACTATCAAGGATTCATGAGGAAGGGAGGTGAAGAAGACAGGGAGAAAATGAAGAGTTGATATCAAGGGCTCAAGTAGAAATAAGATGTTTTGAGGGTGATGATGGCAACAAATGTACAAATGTGCTTGACACAATGGATGGATGGATGAGTTGTGATCACAGTTGTATGAGCCCCCAATAAAATGATTTTAAAAAATAGAAACTGTGATTTTTAGCTTCCACAGAATATAATTTCAGTCAATTCAGTCAATATTGGTTGCAGAGGTGTGATCTATTTAAAAAGAATAAAATGTTATACAAAGTTAATACGATTGAGCTTTTAGAAAAAAGGTCTGGGGCTGAGCCTGGTGGCATAAGTGGTTGAGTGCGGGACTGTGGCCTGAGGGCTTGGCGGTTCAAATCCAGCGGTGGCTCTCAGGAGCAGCGCTAGGTAGCTCCCACGACCACCAGAGGGCAGTGATGCCCCCCCAAAAGAAAAAAGGTCTGTCTTATTCTTAACAAATACTACATCTCTTTAAAATGTCTAAGAAAGCTCCATGTTTGATAACAATGGGAATGCTCACATAGACCAGAATATAAATAAAACTTAATGTGAAAGGAGCTCTGATGTACTTTCGGATGAAGTCACCTACTTTTGAATCCAATTACAAATTCCTGAATGACATAGTGGTTTGTTTATTTGTTTATGTGTTTATTTATCAATTACCTTGACTGGGCTAGCACTGACAGAATTTAATTAATACAAAGTTATATAAAAAAATTAATGTTTGACTTAAGTGCTGGAAGCTATTGTGTTACAGAAAAAACCATGTCAACTTTAAACATTAACTTTGACCTTCTTGGTCCTTCATCACATGATACTTGCTATTCCAGTAATGCTATTTTATTCGGTCTGTGATAAGATACGAGGAGCACACTTATATAACCTCCCAAATTATAATGTAAAAATGGACTATCCCTTACCCTTTTACATAGATTTGGAAGAAAGTACCTTTTGGCTGGGAATGCTGATGCCTCAGGGGTGTGCTGGGTATTCTGAAGGTGGCCTGGCTGGCACATCGCAATAGAAACATAACAGAGCTTATTGACATACTTTGGGAATTCTCTTATCATTTAGAGTTTGAGAATCTCAGTGAACAATCTATCTTGTATACAAAAACTTAGGACCATTCCTGTTTATACTACATATTCATATACCAGCTCAGTTATTCATGTCTGGATTTGCCTTTGTCGGAAACTTAACTAAGTTCTAAAAAGAATGATCACTTTTGGCTAGTCCGATGGTAGTGGTTTATCAGAACTTATTAATGCTAGTGTTAGTGAAAAATGATCACTTTTAATTGGCCCATAGTTCTACCGACATCTATTCATATTACCTTGAAATCAAGAAAAATACATTATTTTGCCACAAGTGTATCAATACCTGCAATTTAGCATAGAAACTTCAGAACAAAGAACATTCACTAAACATGACTCAGTAAAATGCTAGGAGAAGACAAATCAATAGCTTTGAATATATAATTTTCATGTCAGACTACAAAGCTCTGAAATTAAGCAGGTTTAGGTAATGTAGTAATATCATTCTACTTCCTTGCTGCCCTTTTTGGTGATTAGCTTGAATTTGTCCCCATTTCCTCCCTCAATTTTATTTCTAGAACCCAAGCAGGAGACCTTATTTTTAGCTGCAGACAACTCTGTCTACACAGCATAGGAGATTCACCAGCAGCTAGGGCCGGGATATGTACCTCATCTCTACTACAAATAAAGTTATCATTTTGACAGTGTGATTTAATTTATGGAAGCACAAAGCTGCTGCGTTTTCCACCCTTGCAGGCTCCACTCAATATCAGATTAAATGGCACAAAGTGAAAAATTAAGGCCAAATGATAGCAGTTTATAAAATTTAGTTGTTCTAAACCAACTAGCTAGGCTTTTTAGAACAGGTATCTGGATTAAAAAAAACCCTTTCAATTCAAAGTGATCTATTGGACATCAAAAATGTTTGTTTACTAATGAACACATACTTCCTGTACTGTATTATGTTTAAATGATTCATTATGAAATAGAATATTTATGAATAACAATGTTACATATGAAAACTTGGGATACTATGTGTAAATATGGTTTCTGAAAAGAAAGATAGGTTACTGCAAAGAAGATTAAGTGGACAAAGAATTTGAAAGCAAGTTAACTAAAGAAATGCATGGAATACCACTACTATTATTTCTGGGAAGCCAGTGCTTTGGTGGGGTGTTTGTGCACATGGGTGAGGGGCACTGCCACTGTCTACGGAGGGTACACACTAACAGAGTTGTAGGTCCTCATTTGAAGTCATAAAACTAGTAAAAGTCCAAACTAAGAAGTGAACTCTGACCCACCTCTGGTGTGCCACCCTCACTCCCTAGCGGGAGGCTTCAAAAAGCTCATGGAAAAATGAAACTAAAAGATAATAAAACTTTTCCACAAACCTTTAAAGTCCCCTTATATTTTATAATTATAAAATGCTGAAAGCAGGCCAGTAACCACTAGAATCTGTCTAATGGATACTGGATATTGGTAATGGTGTCTAACACATCTTTCCTAAAGGGGAGGTTTGCATTTATAATGAAAATATTTTATTACTATCTATGGAAACAAAAACAAAATATTATTTTAAAAGGGTATATAATCTAATAAACAAACCACCTGTGGTATCCTTAAAAACTAAATGTCCCAAAACATTTACATAAAGAAGAAAATAAGGTGGAGTCTTCTGTGTGAAGCACTGCTGACATGCCATATAACAGAGACGCAGGGGGAAACGAGAGCCTGTGGTGTGAATAAAAACAAAACTAAATAAAACACGAAGAAGAAGCTGAGATAAGTGTGACCCTGTTCACTAAGAAGAGAGCCTAAGACCTCCCTCCAAAAAATCCCCACAAAAAATGCAAACAAACTTTCCTCTCTAAATAGAAAAGCAATCCATTTCTAAACAAATTTCCAGGTCTGATTCTGATACAAATATTACAATCACCAAGAAGTAAGTGTATATGTGTGTGTGTGTGTGTGTGAGAGAGAGAGAGAGAGAGAGAGAGAGAGAGAGAGAGAGAAAGACAGAGAGAGAGAGAGAGAGAGAGACTTGCTCCTACTCCCCACAATTACTGGATTCTTTAAAGAATTGGTTTCCTTTATGTTTTTTTTTTTAAAAAGAACTAGAACAGGACTATAAGGAAATGGACACTAAAGATGGGTATTATTTTTCATAGTAACTATCACATGACTTCAGGATATGAAGACAAGTATAACTGTAAAATCTATCTGATAAAGAAAAAATCCCTTTCTTTCTAATAATAAATGACATGACTTTTAAAAGAAGATTTGTGAAAATATTTCCTACTCTGCATTCCACCTGGTATCCATGTTAGGGTTTCAGAACAGAGTTAAAGATTACCTGGTTCCTGTATTTCTCTATTAACGGTTTCAAAACACATTTTGAGTCCCGGAACTTACAGTCCATCTTAGTGGCTTCCATGGGAAAACCCGTCTGTCCTGAGCTTGCTGTGCCCTGTCTGCATGCCTCCCACTTCTTGCGTTGAGTCCCTCACCCCGGCAGAGACCTCGTACTCAGTGAAGGGGCTGTTTAATCATCCTGAGTATTCTCTCTGACACAGCTCCAGGGGAACAGACACGCAGCTCTGCAGCCGCCGTTTTTAAACAGTAACCTTGCTCACTGAACCAAGTGGAAACCGGGAGAGGCATCTGGTCAAAGGAGTCAGTGAAGCTTGCACAGGCTGTGGGCCGGGAATGGCAAAGGCCCCTCTCATGGAGAAGTGGTGACTAAATATCGGCTTTATTTCAGGAGTTCTTTCTGTACTTGCGTTAAAGCCACATTAAATGTTAAAGCCTTGGCTGTGTAACCCACGTCATCTGGGCTTTGCTTTTTACTGCCTTCCTAGACTCTTGGGCCTTTTGGTTTATTAATCCATTAAAAATTATTTTCAAAATGATGCCACAGCTGAGTTCGTAGCCACATCAAAAAACAAAACAAAAAACAACTAAAAATGGTGATCCTTTAGAGCCAGTCAGGCAGAGACGCTGTTCTTTCCTCCCTGTTGCTGAGAACAACCATGGGGCCACAGAGAACCTGCATGAAAGGAAGGGCTCAGGGATTGACTACGCTGGACAACTTCTAAGATTTCTTAGACGAGAAGAAGAATCAGTAACTGTAATGCTAACATTCTGAAAGCTACCTCTAAGTAAATTAAGTTTGCTGCTGTTTGCTGAGTCCAGTCCAATTCACGGAGACCCTTTAATAAAAAGGTCCTCAGAATTTATCTTGTTTCCCACGTGACAAATTACCGTATATACTTGAGTATAAGTGAACTACCAAAGCACCACAAAAACTGCATAAAAAAACGTGCTGAGGTCTTTTCCAGCTGCTTCTCCACCTCGTGCTAGGCCAGGCCTTGGTCTTGGTCTTGGTCGCTCCCCGACCCCTAGCCACGGACCTCCACGTGGGTGTGCATTGCCATGAGGATGTCTGTGTTCAGTTACTATAATGCCTGAAATAACTTCTGTTCTTTATAAAAACCCACTTGTAACACAAAAAACAAAAACAAAACCCAAAAATGTGCTGAAACTCTTGGCTTATACACGAGTATATATGGTACATTGTGGGTGGTAAACTCAACATTTCTACCACAGGCTTACTTTAGGTTTATCTTTACAAGTATTTGCTGGCTTGTTTGTTTGTTTAGGGGCATAAAGGAGAAACAAAGGCCCACAAATGGTTGTTCTGCCCTCAAAGGGAATTCTGGAAGCATGAACCAGGCAGGCCAAAAAAGGGCTCTGGGCTTGTCTAAGAAAAGGAAATCAAAATTTTAGAAGAATATCAACTCTTTTAAGCCCTTCTGGTGAGTTGGACCTGACCTAGTGAATGGATTAGACGTATTCGGGGCAAGCGCTCCCTGTGCTTGGCAATGAGCCTTTGGAATGCCTTTGGAAGTGACCCCCAAGAGGAGCCAGAAGAGTGTTAGTTGCAGTCAGGTACCGTCCGTACCATTTGCAGGGATCCAGCACTACAGACACCTAAATTATCAGTCATCCAGCTCAGCCCACCCAGGGACAGCGGCTCAGGGTTTTCCCTGTGCAGCCTGTGTATAGTCAGACGGCCTCTCGGAGGGTTTCTCAGCCTTGCACAGTTCTTTGCTGTGGATGGCAGGGGAGGCGGAGGGACGGCAACGTGCACTGCAGGAAAGGACTCCAACCAAACCAACTCGCCGCCAGTGAGTCCATGCCGAGTGCTCGCCACCCTAGGGAGCTGAGCCGAACTTCAGACTGCGCTTCTTCACGGGAGGAGACAATCTCCTCTCTCTCCTGCTGGTGGTCCAGCTGGCGGTTTCGAAGCCTTGGACTTGTAGCTGGCAGCACAATGCGTAACCCGGACACCACCAGAGCTCCTAGTAAATGACTGTCGTCGGCTTCCACTCACAGTGGCCTTCTGTGGAACGGAACACTGCGTGGTGCTGGTGCTGGTGCTGCGCCACGCCCTCACCACCGCTCTGCAATCCTACTGCTGTAGGCACCAGGTCAGCAAACCCATCCCGGTGAAAAACACTGCCCTCAGGGTTTCGGAGCAATGGTGACTCTTTCCTCTCTCCCCGCCCCAAGCAAGGCTAATGTGGGAGGGGCCCTAATGGAGAGGGTCTTCTTGATAGGGGGAAAAGAGATACAAACACATGCCTTCCAAGTGATCTTGACAGCTGTACTGATTGCTTTGGGGTTTTTCCCCAGTAGATGTTAGGGTCCCTAAACCGGTAGAGGACAAACCCAACAGAAAAAGCAGCCAATGTTGCAAAACTAGGATTAGAAGCCACGAAACACCACCTGCTCAGATTTGGTACAAAGGCTGGCATGTCATTCTGAAACTGACTGCCACTGGCGAGTTCCAACTCCGACTGATCCTGCAGGGCAGAGTCCAACTGCTCCTTGGGTTTCCGAGGCTGTGACTCTTTACCGAGTGCAAACCTTCATCTTTCTCTCCCACAGTGGCTGGTGGGTTCAAACGACTTCCTTTGCAGTTAGCCCTTGTCTGAATGTTCAGAGAGAATTCCTAATTAGGATAGCTTAAATACTGGCCACATTAATAAGCTATCAATTTTTTTAGCTGTTGAGGCCCCAAAATAGAAACAACCCAAATGCCTGTTAATGGAAGGGCGCACAAACTAATTTTGGCACACACACACACAAACTATAGACTATAACACAGTTGAAAAACAACAATGAATCGTTGAAATGTCTATCAACATGGACATTATGCAGAGTGAAACAATTAGTCAGTCACTGAAGAGTAAATAGTGGATGAGGCCACTGTTGAAGAGTTAAGAAAAGGTTTTCACCCTGGAAGAAATGATCCTTAATGGTCACCAGGAGGGGGAGGAAAAGAGTGGGAGGGAAAGTCTCTGGTGAGCATGGACTCAGAATAGACTCTTTGGCAGTGAATCTTTTTTTTTTAATACATAATAAAAATAATTTTAAAGAGTGCTAATTTAGGTTAAATGGGTATCATCATGCCATAAGAAGGAGACTGGCCAAAAATGATGGAAGCAGGACAGAAATGGGGAGTCTTTTCAAGATTTGAAGGCAATAAAGGCAAAAATTGCTAAATGCATAATCCTGCAACGGTGATTATCTATGAGAAGACGTGTGGAGGGACACCGTTGTGGGTGGGAGAGTGGGAGGATACCCACAAGTACATAAACACTCAACAGAAGATGTATTTTTTTGTGGCATCACTTCCCTCTGGTGGGAGTGGGAGGCCCAGCCTTATTCCTGGAGAGCTGCTGCTGGATTTGAACTGCCAAGTCAGTGGGCCACAGTCCCGTACTCAACCACTATGCCACCAGGGCTCAGCCCCAGAAGATATTTGTGTATAAGCATCTTAATATATCTACATATGTGGTGGAGTATACCGGGGGCACAATTATGAAAACCCCTTAGATATAACCAAACACCTTGAAGGAGTGGTCAGAACCATAATCTTGGGGGACATTTGTCATAACAGTTCACAAACACAACGTTCTGCAAACTACTTTGGTGAGAACTTAAAAGTTTCTAAGATGCAACTGTTGGTCTTCCCCTATCTGGAAGAAAGGATGATGAAAATGGAAACATTTAGTTCAATGGACTAATGAGCCTGTGAACATCAGTTTTCACAACCTGTATACCAGAAAAACTAGGCGGAATGACTAAGGCTGAATTGAGCAGAATCTGATCAAGTGAAAACAGACTGATGTTGATCCTGTGAACTGGTGTACACTGCTACAGTTTTAATGGATGGCTTGTTCTAAATGGGAATTTGCTTATATTTGCATCTGTAAAGAATGACGATTCTTTACATCAAAGAACATGTCTCTTCAGAGTCTCGGGTTAATATAGATAGGCAATTTAGAAACTGGAAATCCAGAACAGGGTAGATAAAGGGATAAAGTGCTTGGCTTACATACAGTCATGGTTGTCTTTAGTCTCAAAAAGGTGGAACAAAGATTCCCACTGAAAAGTTTACTCTTTTCCTAATGGGTCTGGGAAGATGTGGATTGGATTATATGTTTCAAGTCTACATGACTGTTAACAGGACTGATTGTGATTTTTTAAAAAATTGCAGAACATAACTATAAAGATGGGGGAACTTGTCTTTTTTTTTTTAATGTGTGGAAGAGACAGCGGCTAGAAAAACTAGAGGATGGTCTGTGGTGAAGCAGAATCCCTTTTTGTGGGGGGGGCATCACTGCTCTCGGTGGTGAGAGTAGGAGGTCCAGCCCCACTGCTGGAATTGAACCTCCGTCCCAGTGGGCCGCAGTCCCGCGCACAACCACTACGCCACCGGGGCTCAGCCCGAAGCAAAATCTCTTAATATGCTTCTTTTCCCCCATAACTCTGTCACTCCCACCAAAAAACTAGGTGGGACTATGCAAACAGTGCGTGGGTAATATTAACAGAAATAATTGGTCATTTTTAGTTGCCACTTCCTTATCAGGATGAGCCATCTCAGAAGCAGGATTAGAGAGGAATTCCTGGGCCATCAAGAAAAAAGAGATGTCTGCCTGATGTGGTGGAACCTGAGAACGGGGGGACCAGAGGTTGAGGCATGGGGACCATGGGATAAAGCAAAGGAGCCAAATCAAGACTAGGGAACTGAGACAGGATGAAGGTGCAATACAGGACTATGAGACTGGGTGGCAGAGCATGGTGCTGGCTCCTTGGTCCACAGAGACAGAAGCCACAGGTCTAAGTGGTTGAGAGGCTGAGCAGCAGAGACAGAGTTGACTGCTGGCAGAGGAGAGGTGCTGCTAGGGACTAATGACCATAACCATGATATTTTCAGATCCTCGCTGTGGTCACCTGTGAACGTCCCTAATGACCACCCTTCATTGTGTGGTCCCTGCAATGGATGACTGAATTCCCAGCAGAAAAGGAGAGTGTCATGGCAGGAAGGGTGGGGGTCACAAGGGGGTAGGAGTTGGAGTCTCCTTCTCTCTTGGGTTAGATAGGGACCTCATGCCATTTTACATAGTTAGGGGTAAAGGACGTATTGTATTTTTCAGACCATAAGATGCACTTTCCCCACCGCCCCAAAGTCGGGGAAAAACAAGGGTGTGTCTTCTGGTCTGAAGGTGTAGTACCACAGAACATTTTAGTATACTAATACTATTTGGTTCGGATTTTTTTTTTCCTGCTCTAAAAATTGGGTGTGTCTTATGATCAGGTGCGTAAATGGAAAACACAAGGAGGAAGTGGAATGAGAGGTGATTCAATGAGCAGGAGCACAACGGATGAATGGAACCACATTGTGTCTGAAGAAATGAACACAAAACTGATGTTGTGCACTGTAAGGCTTCACCTAACTCACAATTAAAAAGTTAAAACAAAGCCAAAACCTTTTGAGACATGTCATTAAAAAATCTGTTCAGACAGCTAGCAAGTGGCAGACTCCATCCCACTAATACATGCCAGGGCAGGGATGCTTCACTTCTGAGCACCCGGGCTGCATTCAACCAGTGTCACTGCAGACAGGAAATGACTGGTACCACAGGGAGAAGAAAGGCGGCAAAAGACAGGAGATGACATTGTGTAGAGACAGTGCGCCACTCTTCTCTTGAGAACAACAGGTTTTAGCTAAATGGTGATGCATTCATCCAGAAACACAGCTGAATGCTAAACAAGAGAAGAAAGAGAATGGGGTTTTATATATGACAAGTGGATCAAGGAGGTTTCTTTTTCTGAGTGCACAGAGCAGTGGGTACCACAAATTGCGCATAATCCTGAAACTGTTCACTACACAGGAGCTGTCTTACAATGAGGGATGTTCTCAATGAGACCCATCATTCCTGTGATTTCTTTGAGATGAAACCTCACCTTATTAACAACCTTCAATTCACAAATGACACAACCTTGCTTGCTAAAAATGAGGAGGACATGAAACACTTGCCAATGAAGATCCAGGACTGCAGCCTTCAGTACGGATTACTCATTATAAATCAGACCGAAATCCTTAACTGAACCGACAGGTAACATCATGATAAATGAAGAAAAGATCAAAGCTGCCAAGGATTTTGTCTTACTCGAATCCAGACTCAGTGGGCATGGGAGTAGCGTTTCATTGGTAAACCTCTAAACTCACCAGCTGAAAAGGAAGGTGGCTGCTTGGAGGACTTGCGTGAGCCTGACCCTTGCCAGGATATTTTAGATGGCCTTACATGCATGTGAAAGTTGGGCATCAAATATGGGAGACAAAAGAAGAATCAATGTGCTTGCACTGTGGTGGTAGTGAAGAATATTGAAAGGGCCATGGATTGCCAAAAGGACCAACATATCCATCTTGGAAGAAGCAGAGTCAGAGTGCTCCTTAGAGGCAAGGATGGCAAAACTCCGTCTAACCTGCTTTGGACATGTTGCCAGGAGAGACCAGTCCCTGGATTAAGGCATCATGCTGGGTAAAGTGGAGGGGCAGTGAAAAAGAGGAAGGTCCTTCACAAGATGGACTGACCCAGTCGCTGCAACAAAGGGCTCAACTATAGGAACAAGTGTGAGGATGACTGTTCTGTTGTACACAAGGTCACTATGCTGACTCAGTGGCACCTGTAAACATCAACAATAACAAGCCCAGCTTATCACTCCATTTGTGTTTCACTGTAAATGCAGGCCCCGAAGGGCCAAATACTGGCAGAGGGAGGAAGGCTGAAGTGAGGACAGATTCAGATTCAGATAAGTGACAATTACTTTAAAAGTACCGTATGTTTTATAAATCAATTATATATATATATATACACACACACACACACACACACACAAACACACATACCTTGAAAAGTTAAAAAGAAAAATCTGTTTCACAAGTCTACATTATATAAGTATTTCCAACAAATACAAGGACAAATCACAAGGTATTGGATAGAAATCATGGGCACATTTATTAAACAAAAATGTCACAAGGTAAACGATGGGTTCTGAATAGATCCTCAACCTACGCCTGTTTCCACCTCGCCCAGCACTCTTCCATTTACACCACTCAGAGCAGTCACGGCATCCTTGAGGGTCTCAAAGAGAGTGTTTTTTTGATGCTCTTTGAATGGTGGGAACAAAAAGACTCAAAATCAGAGCAGTAGCACAGGGAGGGCAAGTTTCCCAACAGAACCGTTCTAGGGTCCTTGCTGCACTCAGAGCCTGAGCAGGTGCGCCGGCACAGGTTGTTTGGAATCACCAGGTGCCTAGACGAACGGGAAGCCTAGAAGTTAAAAGTATATTTGGACTTATTCTCATATCAGCTGTGGTATATCTTTGGTCATGGGACGTGGTGACTTGTAAAGGTGAACCCAGGACTTGATGGACCCCATATTCTTCCTGCTCATTCGCCACCCTGTTCTCTGCCTACCTGCAACTGTCCTCCAGTTGGTATAAGGTAAAGATGGTGATTGTCAGCTCGTGGGCCTCGTCTGCAGACACACTGTCGTTTTCAGAATTGTAGAGAGCTTGGTTGTGAGATGGTAAACTGGGAGAAGGCCATATATTCCAGTACTTTCTTGCTCTTATCAATAGGTTCCTAACCTCCAGGTCCAAGCCACTAGCCACTCAGCAGGGGAACAGTGAGGCTCTCATCCCGTGATGAAGCACAGCTTTGGAAACCCTACACAGAGTCACTATGGGTGGAACCAACTCCTTGGCAGTGGGCTTGGG
This sequence comes from Nesogale talazaci, assembly GCA_004026705.1. Lineage (NCBI taxonomy): Eukaryota > Metazoa > Chordata > Mammalia > Afrosoricida > Tenrecidae > Nesogale > Nesogale talazaci. The sequence continues at coordinate 40,628 of PVJH01012354.1, forward strand.
TTAGTGTTTTTCTTATCAAATCTAGTCATCACCTCTCCTCTGTGCTCTTTTCATTCTCTATTTCCCCTTTGTCCTTTCGGCAAGAAATAGGCAACTAATTCTTATAAAACAGACTCTTTTTAAGGTGCAGCAAGAATTGGGTGAAAATAAACCCACAGGGGAGAAAGCACACCAGCCTGTGTGATCTTGAGGTGTCGACCAACGGTATCAGGTATCAAAATATTTAAAGCAAATAAATGATATCGATGTGAATGGGGGGGGGGTTTGGAGTGAAGACCCCACACCCATGTGTAGACAACTGGACATCCCCCCACAGAGGGGTTACAAAACAGGGACAATTCAACCACAGTGCAATATCGAACCAATGGAACACATATCCTTCCTATAGTCATTGATTGCTTCCCCCTCCCCACTACCATGACCCATGACCCAGTTCTACGTTACAAATTCTGCTAGATTAGAGCATGCACATTGTTACAGACAGAAGCTCTCAACACATGGAATTGAGGACACATAAAACCGTCTATCAGAACAGTAGTAGAAGGAGTGATATCACGAGGAGAGGGGAATAGTGGGGATGGTGGGGAGGGAAGGGGGAGAAAGGGGAACTCATCACAAGGTTAGGTACATAACTTAACCACAGGAGGACAAATAAAGAAATGTGGTTGAAGGAAGAATGGACAGTGTAAGACACGAAATAACAACAGTAAAATATAATCGACCAAGGATGAGGGAGGGAAGGATAAAAAGAGGAGTTGATACCAAGGGTTCATATATAGAAAGAAAATGTTTTGGAAATGTTGATGGCAACCTGTGTACAAGTGTGTTTTGTAAAACTGGATGATGGATTGTCATATGATTTGTAAGAGCAACCCAATAAAATGATTTTAAAAATTATGTAAAATGTCTGATAGTGTTTCAACTTTTTTAAAAAACAAAGTTTGTTCTACCGACAACTGTGGGACGGCATTGATTTTCCATTGATTAGAAAAGTTCCAGACATGAGGTGTATGTGTGCGTATATGACAGAGAGAAGTAAGGAGATATAAATGACCACAGGAAGACCTAGTTGTTTGACCAAACTATTCAATGTATACCTTTTTTCTTTTTTTGTGGCATCACTGCCCTGGTGGGAGTAGGAAGCCCAGTCTTGCTCCTGGAGAGCTGCTACTGGATTTGAACCATCAACCTTGTGGGCCGCAGTCCCGCACACAACCTCTATGCCACCAGGGGTCAGCCCTCAATGTATACCTTTTTAGAAAAGCTAAACCCCTTAATAAAAAAACAAAACAAAACCCCTGCATTTTACATAGTAGTTTTGTTATTTAGAAGAATTTTAAGTATTTTTCCTTCAGAATTTCAAATATTTGACAGAAGAAAAATCGTATTTTCTGTTTTGCTATCACAAATATCAAAATAGTACAGTTTATGTGCTTGGAACTTGGCTAAACTTAAGTGTTTAAAATTTGGAGAGCTTTTGCTATTTTAGTGGAAAATGCCAATAGATTTTATCAAATTTATATTTTATAAATATATATAAAAAGTAAAAGCAGAGATTCTTTTTATAGAAAATGTTACCTATTTTTCACTGTAATTGCTAAAGAAAACATTATATAACTAGCTAATTAAAAACCCCAGCTAATTCCATGAATTTTTTAATATAAAAATTGATGCTGATCAAGGTAGGCCTAGAGGCATGCCTTCCTTCAAATTCTATTGGTCAGTCTGCTTCTAAGACTGCTGTCAGCCTATACATACGTCAGTATGCCGTCTTGTCCATCAAAATGCACAGTCGCTGCCATTGAGTCCTCGTAGAGAGCAGGGCGGAACTGCCCCCGGGGGTCTCCCAGACTGTCTCTTTACAGCAGGAGAAAGCTCCCTCTTTGACATGGTGGGTGGTCTCAAACCACTGACCGTTCACATAGCCACCCAACGAATAGCCACATTATCAGGGCCCCAAGTCCCTCTTCTTAATCTGAATTCTTGATTAAACAAGGGACTCCTTTCTCATAACAAAATTACTAAGTGGGTTTTGCAAGTATATTTGTTCCCACACATTCTGTGTCTACAGCACTCTGCTCTATTTTCTTTCCCAAGAGCTCTTACACCCTGTTGTCGTTTTTCTTTAGTCTTTATATTAGATGATACCCAGAGGTCACAATCTTCAAGACACAGGTGAGCTTCATAAAGTTCATGGACAAAAAATGGAGCTACAAGGTAACTGAGACCTCCTATCGGGAGGACAGACATTGGAGGAGTGGGTGAGGGGAGACGTTGGGCAGTGTAAGATATGACAAAACAATAATGATTTATAAAGTATTGAGGGTTGGTGGGGGGGTGGGGAGCAAGAATGGAGAGGAAAGGATGAGAAGCTGATATCAAAGGCTCAAGTGGAAAAGCAGATATTTGCAGAATGATGACAGCAGCAGGCATGTGCAGGTGCTTGGCACAATATATGTATTTATATATTGTGAAAAGCGATGCATGAGCCCCCAATAAAATGATTAAAAAATAAAATGCAATAAAATGAAAAAAAGATAACTGAGAACAATGAGTACAAGAATGAAGAAAAGGTTCTAAAAACTGATATGATTCTTGTTATGATTAAATGACTGAAACATGCTATGCAAATTATATGTTAATGCAAATGTTGAAAAAAAGAATACTAGTAAATGACAATATTCCTTTCTATATATGAAAAATGATAAATGAAATCTTTCACGAATCTGAAGCTCCCCTGTATTGGAAAATAGTGACACTACCTGTTCTCAAAATATAGTACCTTGGACAGTGTCAAAAGTGACAAGTGCTGTTTATTTAAGACACAATTGACTAAATTCAGTTAAAAATTGTACTCCACACACTCCAGTGGGTTTTGGGGAGGGGGAGGGATCATAGGGGTGGGGTAAGGTGCTACAACATGCTTGTTTGTTTCTGCAAATCCCCGTGTGCGTGGCCCTGGAGTCTGCCACGCTCTTCTCAAATTTCAGAAACAAATAAATCTCTTTCATGTCTAATCTTCCAGGAAGGGACCAGCATATACTTGCTAAAGAATAAACAGAATGTACTTCTGTTCTTCACATAGATCCATTCCCACTGTGCCTGTAACAAACCTTTTCAATCCTCATCCTATCCTCAGCATATGTTTATCGCCGGCTAGTGCCAGCTTTCATGTGGCACTTGATGTGCGATTCCCACTAGTTTAGGAATAAATATGAGACAGTTTTCCTTCTTTTAGATTTGAAACAAAATTATCACTAAATATTTCTGCAAACTTTGGCTGCCAAGCCCCGGTTTCCCACCGCCATCGAGTCAGCTCTGACCCAAGGTGGCCCACATAGGAGTCCCACGGCTGTCAACCTTTATAGAAGCAGATAGCCTCAATTTTTCCCTGAGGGGCAGCTGGTGGGTTTGAACGGATGACCTTTTCGGTTAACAGTCCGACTCTTGCCCGACAGCACCACCACTAAGCAAGATCAACTGATTAAAATTTCTGCCAAAATACTACATCTCCAGCTATTTTTAGAAAATTATCTTCTAAAGATTTAAATGTCTACTTGTACAGGGGAAACTTATAACCAAATATTATCTTAGCGCTCCATCTTTTGCTACCATTGCCTGCCAGTTAATGTGTTTCAGAGGGGCTTTCAGTGAAATTCCGGATTAATGAAAACCTGACAGCTGGCGTTCTGAGCTAGGTCAGAAATGAAAGCCAGGAGCGTGACCTAGTTTCAGAGTGATATTTGATAATTTCCTCATAACTTACCTTAGGATATGAGGCTAACTCGGGAAACTACAGTATACATTGTCTCTATAAGAAGCTTGTATAAGACACCTTACATCTTTGACTGAAAACATGGGGGTGTTTCATTTGAGGTGTGCTGCAGACTGTACACTCCTCCCTGGCTTTCCCCCTGCTAGTCCTGGATGCTGCACTGTCCTCTGCAAATACAAGCCAATAGGCCACGGTCAAGTTGGGGAGAGGAAGAAAGTGAAAAATGTCCAGCTTAATAATATTCAAAGGTGAAGATTCTTATCCTATCATCTCTTTTACATGTTTGGTAAAGAGACTAATGACCCTGAAGCAAATCTTGGGAGCAGAAGCATTCAAATGTTGTGGGATTTCCTCTATTACACAGAACAGGGGCTGACAGCCAACTGGACGTGTTGAGCTAGCAGTCTGGGCTTACACCAGTGTCACTGCTTTGCTTTCTGCCTCTAAACTGGTCCACCGCTGTCAGTCTTCCCCCTTTTCCTTTCTACGAATTACCAAATTCCCAAGCCCAACCAGTTGCCATCGAGTCAATTTCAACTCACAGCAATCATCGGGGGTGGAGGAGAAGAGCTCCACTGGGCTTTCAGAACTTTTACAGAAGCAGACAGCTATGTCCTTGTCCCATGGAGCACCTGGGCAGCCTAACCTCCCGGAGTGTGGGTGGGGGGCAGCAGAGTGCTTACCCATGGTGCCACCAGGGCTCCTTCACTGCCAGGTTAGTCTCCATAAAAACAGCCCTGGCCTTCTCTGTCCCTGCTGGAACACTTAGCCATGCCTCTTCCTTGCCTGACCAATGAAGGCCACTGCAAAGATCTCCTTAAAATGTTAAAAAGCAAAGATGTTACTTTGAAGACTAAGTGGTGCCAGACCCAAGCCCTGGGTCTATTTTCAGGAACCTCGTCTGCATGCAAAAGCTGCACATTGAATGGAAGACCAGAGAAGAATCCACGCCTTTGAATGACGGTTTCGGTGAAGAATATCAAATGTATCGTGGACTACCAGAATACAAACAGCTTGCTGTCTTGGGAGATGTACAGGCTTCTAGAATGGCCCTAAAAGCTAGCATGGTGGGACCTCATGCCGCCTACTTTGGGTATGCTGTCAGGAGAGAGCAGTCTGTGGGGAGAAATACAGCCAGCATGCTCTTGAGAAGTGAGGATGGTAAAGCCTTGTCTCAAGTACTTTACACCTAGTGTGACGATGAAGGACCAGGCCCTGGAGAAGGGCATCCTGGTTGCTAAAGCAGTGGGTCAGCCCCAAAGAAGAAAACCCCAGCAAGAGGGGCTGACACAGTGGTTTCACCAATGGCTCGAACATAGGAAAGGACGCGAGCGTTGCTGAGGACAGGCCGTGCTTGGTTCTGTGGTCCCCAGGGTTACTGTGAGTCCGAAATGAGTCGGCAACACCAGCGGTAACCAAATGTTCCCCTCACTTACACAGCCTCGCTTTATCCCCTCATGAGTCCATCGACACACCAGAAATATTCAGACAGAAAAAGCATGTAAGTAAAAGGGGGAAAAACAAAACTGAATAAAAACCAACTCTCTATAATCCCACTTTCAAGAGGCTGGATGCTGCTACTACTGTCTTGGAGCACTTCTTCTATTTCATATTTAAATGTGTTTTAAGAGATTATTACACATTACTCAAGTAATGTGTATTAAGTTTAGAAATCAGAAAAAAACATTTAAAATAGGCTGCAATCTACAAATTCACATAATAGGGTAGCCACAATAGCTCACTAAGTGGAGGATAACTATATCATTACACAACTGCCAAATTACATTATTACATAATTGATAAGGTACATTATCATCTCACTGCCAAAACACTGAGAATCATGGCTCAGTCAACCTGACAGCAAGCTTTCATCATGCCAGCATTATTCTTGCCTCATACCTTGGCATTCATTATTACCAACCACATGTGTTAAAGTGCAAAATCAGTTGGGTGGGGTTTTATTTTTACTATTATAAATATGAAATGTTGGATAATGAGACAGTCGATCCGTGTGGGCTAGGTGTAATGTAGACTGGACCATGAAGATGGGGCAGGATTGAGCAACTAACAAAATAATGCCAGACATGAGCTATCACATGATTTTATCGTCTAGACACCTTTCCATGCTTCTGAAATACCTTTATCAATAGGTGATCGCTACTAAGCTGTATGACGACATATGATGTACATAGCAGAGTTCCTAAAGTTCGGGTGTTTCTCATTTTTCAGTATCATAAACAAGGCTGCTAACAGAGCTGTAAGATTTTAGCAACCCCTGAGAATAAACTTTCAGAATGGAAGCAGTCAAACTTGGAGTGAGGAAGATTTAAGGAAATGTTTGCTATATTTCCCCCAGAGAGTCATTTTCCCGCATGGTCATCACCGGCCGTGACTCAGTCACCACTTCACTTGCTGTTGACCAAGATCCTGCTGTGTGCCGGGCCCGGTTCTAAGCCCGCAGCTACGTTGCTGCTGGCAGGTGCCAGAGAGCCGGTTTCAACTCGAAGCAACCCTGTGGACAGTGGAAGCAACGACGGCCCGTCCTGCCCCATCCTCCTCGGTGTCCCGTGTGCGAGTTGTCCCGTTGGTGCAGCCACTATGCCAAGCCTCTTATTGAGGCTCTTCCTCTTTGTCGATGCTCCTCCACTTTACCTAGCATGACGTCCTTCTCTAGGGACTGGAGTCTCCTGATGAAACACAGTCAATGTACATAGAAAATCCATTAAAAATTCATAAGTAAGGTCGATATCATCAAGAAAACAAAGCTGGGGGCAAGGGAGGAGTTGTAGGGAGGTCAGGGAAGTCCCCTTTGAAGAAGCAATGCTTGATAATGCTATCAAGTTAATTGTGACTTGTCAGGACCCATAGGCAGGGCAGAGTAGGACTGCCCCACTGCGCTCCCAAGGGTGCGCTCTTTGTATCTGTCACATCTGTGGGTTTGAACTGATGGCATTTTAGTTGGTTAGCAGTTAACCTCTTCACCATTGCACCACTGGCTCCTGAGGATAGCAAAAATTAAAGAGGATCAGTCATTCCAAAAGCCAAGAAAGGGTGTTTCAGAGAGAGGGACGTGCATGTACAAAGATCCTGAGGCCTCAGCAAACAGAGTACCAGTACAAAAAAATGAGAACGCATTAACTGGGATAAAATCCTGTGAGAAAGAGGAAACACAAGGAACTAGATTGACAGGTGAAAAGTTACAAGCAGAGGTGTGCACCTATCTGAATTAACGTGCTAGGGTCGCTATGTAGAGAGACTCCCTGGAGCTGGGATGTGAGTGGATGGGCAGAGCTAGAAGAGATGAACGCAGTTCAGTCACTGATGCAAATGCAAGCAAATAGGGTTTGGCCTGGGGTTGGGGACTGGGTTTAATAGGCCACAGAGGTGATCCCCACAGGACTTGCTGGTGGACTTAAAGTGGGGGAGGCAGAGAAGTCTGAAGACTAGAGGACCGAGGGAAAGACCCACGATTGAAGCTGTATCAAAAAGATATGATCTTTGCCAATGGGACAAACAAGAGATGCTTTCACACTGTTTCTATATGTTTACATAGTTAAATTATTTGGAAATATTGCTCTCTGTTCAGCATTTCAATTTTAAAAATTACTTTCTAGGTCAACAAAAGCTCTTCAGAGACGTACCAATCATGCATCGTTATGTCTATCTTCTTGCACACTGAAATTCCAACTCTTCCCTACACATTCACAAACTCACTGGACCTTCACAGTAGGTTAAAAGTGAAAGGATAATTACTATGCCAACCTCATCAGCTGTTCAAGGCTTTGATACACAATACCTCACGTGCATGTGAGGGCTGGACAGTGAACAAGGAAGACTGAAGAAGAATCAATGCACTGGAACTGCGGTGCTGGAGAAGAGTACTGAAAATAACCATGGACTGCTGAAAGGACCAACAAATCTGTCTTGGAAAAAGAATGTCCACAGTGTTCCTTCAAAGCAAGGATGGCAAGACTTCGAGCTATCTACTTTGGACCTACTGTCAGGAGAGAGCAGTCCCTGGAGAAGGACATTGTACTGGGTGAAGTGGAGGGGCAGTGGGAAAGGAGGTGGTCCTGAACTGGGTGGACGGATGCAGTGACTGCAAGAAGGGGCTCCGGTATCGACGGAGCACTCCCAGGATGGGGCATGCTAGTGCAGTGGCTCATTCTGTTGCACCCAGGGTCACTGGGAGTGGGACCTGACCCGCCACTGGCCCCTCACAGCAACGCAGTCCAAACCAATTCCGTGCAAGTTTGGCCAACTTACCTCCCCACTAACACTTGCCAGTTAATGGTACTGATGCTTTCATTTAAAAAAAAAGTCTAACATTATAAATGGTTGTAAAAATATGTATGTGTGTGCGAATATATATATAATTTAACCTATAGGAACCTAACATTCTTGGGATTGAATTACCATTTGACTACAGATTTTGTGAGTAGTATATTAGATTGTTTCTCAAAAGCACTCATCTTCAAATTGTTACAGGGAATAAGCTCTCAAACAAATGATAGCTATTACAATCTTTTCCTGCTAACTGCTCTCAACTGTCTCGATTTGGTGTTGATCTTCACATTTTCTTTTAAATATAGTATGAAATATACTGCTGAAGAACAGGGGTCAGCAAACTGCGGCCTGAGAGCCACATGCAGCGCTGAAGTAAAATTGAAAATGAAAATAAAACTATCATAGTTTTGTTTTCAAGTCGTGGTGACCGCATTTCTCTGGAAATATATATTTATGACTCTCAAATAATTTGGAGCTGTTGCGAGGGACAGGATCGGCTCTGACGTCTCAGAAGAGGGCTCCCCTGTTCTAGAACATCCACACATGCTGAGGGTGCTGGACTCAAAGGGGTCTGCTATCACATCAATGTGCAAACTTTGGTATCCCAGATCAGAACGAGCTATGGTGACATGGAAAGGACAAAAGTGGTTAAGCCCAATCCATCGTGAGCACAACCCAGAGGGATCTTGCTGTGCTTTGTCCACCAAGCACCTGGGTGAGGAAAAGCCAGGGCCTGACCCTGCACAGCTGCCCCACAGCCACTTGGAGCTCTGCAGAGCACAAGGAGAGCCAGGCCCACTGCAGTTCTTACGCTGGCCGAGCCACACTCATGGTGCAGAATCACCTGAGATGACCAGCAGCCACCCTGTCTGACACGTGGAAACCAAACCATTCTGCCACGGCAGATGCTCTGAGGGACTCCTGTCAAACAAGAACACCGACACAGTGCCTTTTTCAAGTAGACTCTGATCTAGATTCCAAGGATTTTGTGTCTTTAATTTCCATTTTATCAAAAGAATCATGAAAATATACAGTACTTTAAATGCATAGAATCTCAAAATAGCAGTAAAAAACCAAAACACTGATTTCCTAATTTTTACATGAAAAGAAACCCCTGAAGTAGAGGGCAGGAGATTTGCCAAAGTTCTTGCATCACGTACCTGGATGCACATACACAGAATCCATAATCCCTGTGTCTATGGGAAAATGACTCAGGTTCAAACGAAGTCTGCTGAGTGTCCTTATCAGGCTGATATTTGCGTGCCTCTATATAGAGATACCTTAGTTCTGTCTGCTCATGAAGGCTGAGAAAATACACAAATAGAAGAGAAAGCACTTCCTTATACAAAAGTCAGCCAAGTGGGAAAGGGATGATGAATTATGAAAGTCAATCTTTGGCAGCAGCTTTAATACAAGAATCACTAAATGCTGCTAAACTCAGTGGAACGGACTATTTCTGTCAATAAAATCTCCCTACCCATTATAAGGCAAAAATTCAGAAATTGATCATGGGGGAATCCTGGCAGATAACTTCTCCAAGGGGTGAAGGTGGCTATCAGTGGCACTGGGACAAATCATATCAGCCGAACATGGGAACCTGGATCTATTCATGAGGAAACATCTGGGAAATTCAAATGAAAGAGCATTTGCAAAACAGTTGGCTCGTCCACTTCAAAAGTGCCAATACCATAAAATGCAAAGCCCTCAAGAGTGAGATTAAAGGCACATGATATTGAATACAGTTGCATGATCTTGGGTTTTCTTTACTATCAAAGAATTTGGGACAAAGGGCGAAATATGCATAAGACCTATATATTGGCTAACTGTATTATATCATTAGTACTTTCTGAATTTTAACACATCTACTCCTTGCTAACTGCCACATCTGACATTCTGCATTTACAATAATAAAAAACACTGACTGTTTTACCCATTAATGGTCCACACCTGTCAGTTATGTGACATGACAGCAAGCTGGCTGCCATGGTTAAGGTCACATGTCAACGTGGCTGAGCCATCATGCTCAGGGCAGTTATCTAATATAAATAGTTTTTGCCATTTTGTGACATGATGTGATCATCCGACATTTTCAAATCATGACGTGTTCTTTGGACCCTAACCATGTTGTTAAGTGAGCAGTGGGTGGGTATACAGTGTCATGTGTCCCACAGCCATCGGTTCAACCAACCACAGACTGAAACTACTCAGGAGAAAACGGTAAATGTTCACAGCAACCCCTCAAAAGCTAAGAGGAAGGGCAAAGTTCAATCTATTCCATATCATTTGCATTGAATTAGGTATCATTCACAATCATGGGGTGGTGCAAAGTCTAGGGGAGAGTGTGTACGTAGCGTGTGCAAATACACGGTGTTTTACACAAAGGCCTCGAGCATCCACAGGTTTTATTTTGGTACCTGCAGGCTGGGGGCCAGGAACAAATCTCCCCAGATGCTAAGGAATGACAGTATAGTTATCTAAGAGTGAGGAAGGGAGAGCAAGGGAGAACAAGAGGGAGAGGGGAAGAGGGAGAGAGCGCTATCATCCTGAAGGAGAGAGAAAACTTGTAAATAAATCCAGTGAAGCACTAACAATGGGGGAATCAAGGTGAAGGATCCATGGGGATTCTTTATGCTATTCTTATGTTAGTCTGATAAAAGGTGAAAGAAAAAGAAAGCTATCTCTCTATTCTATGTTGTGCTGACTTCTCTATTCTAACTGAAGGCAACTCTACAGGGCAGGGTAGAACCACCCCACCAGTTTTCCACCACTGTGAGCTGTGAGTCGATAGCAGTCATCTCTTTCCCGAGGTGTGAGCACCTAGTACGTTCCTAGCCTGCTTCTCAGCGAGCTGCCCAGTGCTTAACCGCACCAGCGGGCTCCTTCTCTACTCCCTACTGGTATGCAAAAACTGAGTGCAGCCCTTGACTCCTTTCCACTCACAGAAACATTCACTGAAGCAGAATAGACATGCAAAATATGCAAGAAAATGTAAAGTTCTTTTTCTAGAAACAGGCTAGGACATATTTCTTCAAATTAAAAATCAAAGATGAAAAGAGAAAGTAGAGACCTTACCCATTTTCTTCCTCATACCTATTAACAACTGCCTTGCTGTAAGTTTTTAGAGGAGATACAAAAATTGGCTTCATTACATAATAGTTCACCTTCAGATATATATATATACACACACACACATATATATACACACACACAAACATTTCCTTTTTCAGAAGAAGAAAATCAATTTGATTTGATAAGATGAAAAGAACTTGGGAGACCTAATTTTAAACTGGGCAGAAGTACATAAAAGAAGTAGACAGCTTAACCTCTCCTCTTCCCATAGCATAGATACTCCCCGTACGGCACCCCCCTTATTACTACAGTACCTCAGTGCAACCCCTTCATGTGACATATGTCTTCACCTGCAATTAGGGGGCATGAACCCCCCACCCAAAGTGATGTAAGTCTTGGTTAGCAACAAAAAAGTCTCTATCCATCTACACTTGTCCTTCAAATCATTTCCCTTGGGCCCTCTCTCCTCTGCTCCTCCTCCTCTCCTGCCCTCGGTCCACGCTGTGCAGGGACCTGGCCATTGAGATCATGGCCATCGAGGAGACAAGGGGAGCTACACTGATGGAGCCAGAGCCCTGGAACTGGAGAAGCCATGTGGAGTCCCATGATAGCTTCCACCACCACTGGATCCATAAGACTTTCTACCCACTGGCCTGTGATCTTTCTTTCCGCATTCAGCATCATTGCATGTGCTACATGAGTCTGAAAAAGAATTTATACACTGGTAATAGACATATGGACTAATATTGGCTTCCTGGGCTTAAGCTGGACTGGGTTGGGATGTTTTCTTAATGTATAATTGCTGCTTGATAAAAGGTTTGCTCTAACACACACACACACACACACACACACACACACACACAGCTAACAATTTACGTATGGGTGCAACTAGCTAGCTCCATCTGACCAAGGGAAATGGTCTCTGTCCAGCGCGGAACAGCGAGAGGAGGGCTGGTGGCTCAGGAAACACTCTCCTACATTATGCATCCATTGACTTGAGGTTCTTATTCTTTGCCTAAGCTAGATTTGGTCCACTCCCAGGGAGGTCAGTTTCCTCTCACAGAACCCAGAACACAGCAGCTGGAGCCCAGTTAAAAACAGGCAATGCTATTAAAAGCAAAACCCCAAAGAAATCATGTCCATCATTTCTCTCCTGAAGTAAAATAAATGTGGTTAACTAAATAGTCTTATTGAAGACAAAAGCGTAATATTTTAGAAGCAAGGAGTAAATGCTGTGATAGTTTGGCTCTAGCATAACTTATCCCACAGTGTTCAGCATCACAATTTAAAAATCTCACCTCTCTCTCAAGCTCCCTTCTTCCCCCAATTGGCCACTTGAATACCTGGGGAATACCTGCAATCCAGGTTTTCTTTGTCTCCTAAATTATGGAACTTTTAGACAAATAAGCGGAATCTCTCAGCTTGGTTTACATGTATCTTATCTAAAACCCACTTGTTCAATAAGGCATTTTCTGAATCGGTTAGGCTGAGCCTCGTGCATGTGTTGCATAAACAGTGTCTACTGCCACTACACTGACTTCAGCTACTACACAGCAACCCTCCATAGGGTTTCCAAGACTGTACAGCTTGACAGGAGCAGACAGCCCCACTGTTTCCTACAGAGCAGCGGTAGCTGCTGCTACCCTTGCAGTGGGCAACACTTCCAAGCTAATCAGACAGCAGCATCACCTTGGTTCTTCTGCATAACTACATACAGGTAAATCACTATCAATCTTGGGAAATACAGAAACAATCAAGTTGACCCACAATGGGTGCGTCCCCTAAAAAGTCATTCTGAGACTTGAAAAATGCTACAAATTGTGTCTTCTCTTTGAAGAACTACAACACATAACTACGGGGGATGTTCTGAGGCATACTGCCGCAAAGCAGGTGGTTGGACATGGGTTTCCCATTGGGCTTTTCTTCGATGCTTATTCACTCGGAGTATGCTAGGCTACACTTTAGAAATGTTGACAAAGTAGGCTTACTAATTACGTGATTGCAGGTGATTCTTTTAAAGGGGCATTTTGACACTGCAGTGTCTCGGCATGACATTTCTCATACAAGGCATAAAGGGCAGCAGCAAGTTCTTCCCTTGGCCTCTCGGCACTGGGATAAGCACATTGGGTAGAAATCTGGGGGAAGTAAATGATCACATTACCTGATTGCCTCGAACTAGGTTTGATGACTTAATAATGGTCAATCCTGCTGCAGTTTTCCCCCCAATGCTTTAAAATCTAAATCCATAATGCATTTTTTCATAATGCATTTCTACCGATGTTAAAAATAGACATTAAACTCCATTAGTGGGCTCCGCATGTCTGATGTGGATGAACAATTCCACCCCCCCCCCCTTCCTAGAACCTAGTGAAAGATCAAGTACACTAATGGACCAATTAGAGTGATAACCCACCCCAGCCTGCTCACTGCTGCTTCTAAACAAATCATTCTGGGAACAGGGGCAAGTGGCTGTAAATGAAAATGCTGTCAGTTCTAAAGTCAAACATAGGGAACAAAAAGTACCCAAACCTAGGAGTTACCTGCCGGAAGTTGGGGGGGGGGGGGGGGGAAGAAAGCTGATGGAGTGATGGTAAAAACAAATGGGAAACAATGCGTGCAAATCTCTCATAAAGTAGTATGTTATGAGGACCAGCATGTTATGAGGACTCTGCTTGGAGATGACACGGGCAGAAGGGAACCGCCCACACACTCAGTCATCTATCTTGTTAGGGGTCATCGAGTGGGTCCTGACGCATAGCAACCCTCCAGGCACAACAAAACAAATACGCCCAGGGCCTGCAGCATCCTCACCATTGTCCTCATGTTTGCGTCCATTGTTGCAGCCACTGTGTGTTGAATGCTTTCCTCTTTTTGGCTGCCTCATCTTACCAAGCTTGGTCTCCTTCTCCAGGGAACAGGTGAGACAATGTGTCCCCATCTTTGCCTCTAAGGAACATTATGGATGTACCTTTTGTGCTAGTTCTATTGGGAGTCCCTGGTACTTTCAACATTCTTCAACAGCACTATAATTGCATCAATTCTTCTTTCTTCCTTATTCAGTATCCAACATTTTTCTAAAAAATCATTTTATTGGGGGTTCATACAACTCTTACCACAACCCATACTTACATCTGTTGTATGCAAAGCACTTTTGTACATTTGTTGCCGTCATCATTCTCAAAACATCTTCTTTCGACTTAAGACCTTGGTATTAGCTCCTCATGTTTTCCCTCCCTCCCCATTTCCATCTTTCTCATGAATCCTTGATAGTCTATAAATGACTAGTATTATGTCATATCATACAGTGTCCGATGTCTCCCTTCACCTACTTCCCTATGGTCCATACCCCAGGGAGGAGGCCATATGGAGATCCTTGTAATCGATTCCCCCTTTCGCCTCCACCTTCCCTCCACCCTCCCAGTATTGCCACTCTCCCTGAAGCGATTATCTGTCCTGGATTCCTCATGCTTCCGGTTCCTATCTGTACCAGTGTACATGCCCTGGCCTAGCCAGATTTGTAAGGTAGAACTGGGATCATGATAGTGGGGGGTGGGGGGAGAAAGCATTTAAGAACCAGAGGAAAGTTTAATATCCCATTGTTGCTATACTGTACCCTGACTGGCTCATCTCCTGTCCATGACCCTTCTTTAAGGGATGTTGCTTCACCTGCAGATGGGCTTTGAGTCCCCAATCTGTACTCCTTCTCATTTATAATGATATAATTTTTAGTTCTTTGATGCCTGGTACCTGATCCCTCAGTATCCAACTTTCACAGACACATGAGGCAATAGGAAATATTGCTGAGACAGTTATACCTTAGTTTTCAAAGTGACATCCTTGCTCTTCCACACTTTAAGGTGATCTTGTGCAGGACATTTACCCAATGCACTGCATCATTTGACTTCCTGACTGCTCCTTCCATGAGCACTCATTGTGGATCCAAGAAGGATCAAACCTTGACAACGTCAACCTTTTCTCCATTTATCATGACGGTACATATCAGTTTAGCTGTGAGGATTTTTGTTTTGTTTACAGTGAGTTATAAACCACACTGAAGGCTGTAATCCTTGATCTTCATCAGCAAGTGCTTTAAGTGCTCTTCACTTTCAGCAAGCAAGGTGATATCATCTGCATACTGAAAGTTGTTAGTAAACTTTCCTCCAATCTTTTGCATGTAGTCTAGCTTCTCAGATTACTTGCTCAGCACATGGATTGAGTAAATCCAGTGAAAGAACGCAGCCCTGACATACACCTTTCTTGATCTTGAACCATGCAGTATTCCCTTGTTCTCTTCAAGCAACTGCTTCTTGATCAATGGACAGGTTCTGTATGAGCACAACTAGCAGTGTTCACATTCTCCTCAATGTTATATAAAGTCACCTATATCACTAGTCACCTAGATATATATATACAGCCTATGTGTACACTAAATCCTGTGAAAGCTGGAACCTCTGTAAGACAGAGAAGAAACAGGTGTGTTCCAATAGAGACCAGTAGATCAGTGGTATCGCTGTACAGTCAAAGGAGACACACGAGGCTATCCTGTGAAGTTCTGGCTGTTACAGGGCTTACTGTACAATGAAGGTTCCTGGAAAAGAGAACAGGTGCTGATGTGTTGGCTGGAAGTCTCTTCAAAGTCTCAATAGCCTCTAAATAACGTGAACAGATTGACTTCCACTTGTCCAACATGCATGTGAAAGCTAGGATGACTTGGAGAAGGACTGATCATTAGAACAATAGTGTTGGTGATGAACGCTTGCTGAAAACACCATGGATTGCCAAGAGGACCAACAAATCTGTCTTGGAAGAAGTACAGTCGGGATGCTACTTAGAAGAGAAAGCTTGTCTCCAGTGCTTTGCACAGGCTATCAGGAAAGGCCAGTTCCTGGGGCAGGACATCGGGCAGGGAGAGTGAGCAAACAGAAAAGAAGACCCCCCCCCCCGCCCCCACTGGATGGATCGACACAGTGATTGCAGCAATGGGCTCAGACATAATTTTGAGGCTGGTGCAGGACTAGACCAATGCTTCATTCTGCTTTCTATAGCGATGCTCTGAGTGGGAACCCACTAGATGGCGAGGAACAACATTATCGACTTTGCTTTTTTCAAAGTAAATCCTCTGTATACAACTTGACTAACAGAAGCCATATGGGAAGCATCTGTAGCTTTCCTAATTCTAATTTTCAGAGGCAGAAGAAACACTGACAAAAATAGCCCCGTCTGCTAGAGCTGCTGCTGGCTGACCTAGTTAGAGTCAGCAGACTGAGTACACCCGAGCTGGCGCAATCTTGCCCCCGCTCTGCGGCTGCTGGGGTGCTCTGGACCAAGGGCTCGCCACATCTGGAGGGTGTAAGAGTCACGCTAGGACCCCTTGCAGTTACCCCCAAATCAACACTTGCTACCAGAGTCACCACCCTCAAAACAACAATTAAGCAACCACCAAAAATCGCCTTTACCAACACTTGATGGACAGAGTTACAATGGAAAAGCATGAACACGCAGGAAGAGAAAAAAGGAACCTTTAATTCATGAAGATAAGGAAAAACCAATATCTCTCGCAATAGAGAACAGAAAAAAAATGGCCATGTAATTCACAAAAGTAACTAACAAGCATATAAACATGTTCAGTATCCCTAGTACACACAGAAATGTATACTATGACAATAAACCACCTTTGCGTTGCCCACAAGATTGTTACAGACATTTTGAGGAAGAGGATATCCATTTTTATGAAAAACTAGAAACAACTTAATTTTCAAAGAGATGCTAGCCAAATGACTATGGAAATACTGTGTGTAGCTATTCAACTGTTTAAGAATATTTCAAAAAATATTCCTGACACTAAATGAAAATGGGTTGTAACCCTGGGTACAATGTTGTATTTCTCTCTCTCTCCCACACGTACACACCAAAGTGCTAATGTGGCTAGATGTGTTATCCTATATGTGGTGTTCAGATAATGGGTACTATAGAAGATTAGAAAACAATTTGATGGGTCTGAGCCCCGGTGGTGTAGGGGTTGAGTGTGAGACTGCGGCCCATTGGTATTGGTGGTTCAAATCCAGCAGCAGCTCTCCAGGAGCAAGGCTGGACCTCCCACTCCCACCAGAGGGCAGTGATGCCCACAAAAAAATAAAATTAAATAAAATTAAAAAAAAAAATTTGAACCCTTTATGCGATTTCAAAGTGTCCTACAATTAATAGTTATTATTTTCCTATCAAAAACTACATGCCACATCTTAGATACACAGGCTCCAACCAGTGGAGGATGCTCGGAGACTGTTCCTGCTGACAGTACTCCATGCTGCACTTGTCACTGTTGCCAGAAAAGATGCTGGGAGACAGACCTGACGCTGGTGCGCATCCCGTATGCTAATGTGGAAAAGCTGAAAGCCCATAGCAAGCAGTCTGTTTATTTGAGGTGGAAAGACTCGAAAAGACAAGCATTGTGGCAAAGGGCAGCTTATGCTTAGTTGCTTTCACCTCATGTTCACATTAGGCTCGTTAAAGCTTATTTCAGAAAAGGCAAATTTCTACAGCTGTGATTTCCTTTTCAAAACTAGTTTTAAATAGCTTCTAGATCATATTCCTATACCAGTTTGAGGGGTGGAACCATATGCTAAATTTTGACTTCCCTCATTCTTGTATCCATTTTTTAAAACTCTGATGATGGCAGTGACATTTTTCTGGCAGCATTTTTAAAAATTAAATCATTTTATTGGGGGTTCATACAACTCATACAACACAATTCACACATTCTTCGTGTCAAGCACTTTTGTATATTTGTTTCCCTCATTGTTCTCAAAACACTTGCTTTCTACTTGAGTCCTTGGTATCTGCTCCTCATTCCCAGCCCTCCCTCTTCACTTCCTTCTCCCCCATGAACCCTTGATAGTTTATAATTATTATTTCGTCATATCTTACACCATCCAATGTCTCCCTTCACCCACTTCTCTACTGTCTGTCCCCCAGGGAGGAGGTTATATGTAGATCCTGGCAATCGGTTCACCCTTTGTACCCCACCTTCCCTCCGCCCTTCCATTATCGCCCTTTTCATCACCACTCCTGAGTGGTTCTTCTGTCTCGGATTACCTGTGTTACCAGTTCCTATATGTACCAGTGCTATCTCCTCTGGTCCAGCCAGATTTGTAAGGTAGAATTGGGATCATGATAGTGGGTGGGGTGGGGTGGGGGAGGAAGCACTTAAGAACTAGAGGAACATTGTATGTTTCACCATTGCTATCCTGACTGACTAGTTTCCTCCCTGCAACCCTTCTTTAAGGGGGTGCCCAGTTGCCTACAGCTGGGCTTTGGATTTCCACTCTGCACTCTTTCCCCACCCCATTCACAATGATAAGATTATTTGCTCTTTGATGCCTGATAGCTGATCCTTTCCACACCCCATGATCACCCAGGCTGCTGTGCTTCTTCCATGCAGACTTTGCTGCTTCTCAGCTAGATGGCTGCTTGTTTATCTTTAAGCCTTCAAGGCCCCAGACACTATATTCCTTGATAGCCGGGTGCCATCAGCTTTCTTTGTCACTTTTGCTTAGGTACCTGATTTGTGGGGACAGGCTGGTGTGCTTCTTCCATGTGGGCTTTGTTGTTTCTCGGCTAGATGGCCACTTGTTTATCCAGGTGCTATTATCGCTGATATCCAAGCACCGTCAGCTTTCATCCTGGTAATATTTTTAAAAGGGGAGTTTTCCTCTCTTTTTTGATATCATCAAATATAGTGGAAGCACGCAATTATAATTCCAACTTGTATTATTTTATGAAGAAAAAAGATCATCATTAACACAAACCCTATTTTGAATATTAAAATATTTAACATTAGTATTTCCTTCAGTCAAGTAGCAAACACTTATTGGTTATCTGTGTGTGTCATGCTTAGCACTTGATGAGGTTTTATATACTTTGGGGAAACAGGTAAGATATTACAGGAAGCAAATACAATACACAGTTTGACATTCTTAAATGGTGGGTAAGACCTGTGGCCATCCCCACAGAGACTAGGCTATCTATTACTCTGCTGCCTGCAATGTCTTTGTCAGGTTCCCCATTTCAATAGGGGCAGAGAGAGACTCTAGAAGACGAAATCGATTTCTCTGCCTTCCGAGGGTGGCAGCTGCTTCTGTCATCAGTCCTCTGAATGGACCAGACTGAGGTACAGCAGAACAGGTGCAACTACATGGACAACAGAAGAAGATCCTGCCTGTTCTGTGTCATTCTTATGAATGGGGTCAGACTGTGTCATCATTGTGAACTCATTGTTTTACTTTCTTTTTTTGTTGTTGTTTCCATAATTTCTTCTTTTTCCCATTTATTGTTTTATTATTTTTTAGTAATTTTCCTGGGGGCTTGTACGACTCTTATCACAATCCATCCATCGTATCAAGCATATTTGTACATTTGTTGCCACTATCATTTTCAAAACATTTTTTTCTACTTGAGCCCTTGGTAACAGCTTCTCATTTTCTCCCTCCCTCTGTCACCCTCTCTCCCTCATGAGCCCTTGATAATTTGTAAATTATTATTATTTTGTCATGGCATACACTGACCAATGTCTCCCTTTACCCACTTTTCTGTTGCCCATCCCCCTGAGTGGGGGTTATATGTAGATCATGGTGATTGGTTCCCCTTTTCTCCACCCACCTTCACCTTTCCCTCCTCATATGGCTGCTCCCCTTATTGGTGCTGAGGGATTTATCTGTTCTGGATTCCCTGTGTTGCCAGCTCTTATATGTACCTGAGTACATGCTCTGGTCTAGCCAGAACTTTAAGATAGAATTGGGGTCATGATAGTGGGGGGAAGGAAGCATCAAACTGGAGGAAAGTTGCATGTTTCATTGGTGCTGTACTGCACCCTGATTGGCTCATCATATTCCCAGAACCCTTCTGGAAGGGGTTCCCACTCCACACTTACCCTCATTCACAATTACATGATTTTTTTGGCTCTAGGTCTATGTTTTCTCCTCTGGATTGTTTATCCCACCTATTGCATAGAGCTAGACATGCAGAGACCATAGTATGCACAACAAGACAGTGTAAAAAGCAACACAAGAAAACAAAACACCAACAACAAAAAGAAAAGTCTATAATTAATTATAGGTCTGTTAGCTGACCTTTAGTAGTGTTTTCCGGTTGAGTCTGATGGGGTGCCACGCCCTGACCTCACCGTTTATTCTTGGTACTTCCCCCTTTTTTTTTTTTTTTTTGTGGGCATCACTGCCTCTGGTGGAGGTGGGCGCTACCCAGCCGCCGCTGGATTTGAACCGCCAAGCCCGTGGGCTGCAGTTCCGCACTCAACCACTTACGCCACCGGGGCTCAGCCCCTTCCCATTGTTTTTCAATGGCTGACTTTTGAATGTTGATTTCCAGATCTTTCTACTCTTAGTGTGGACGCTTTGCAGGAACTTGCTCAGAATGATAGCAACATCTGAGCCTCCATGAACAGCAGTTCTCAATTAAGATCACCTATCATAGTTTATCATAAGGAACATAATGCCAAATTATTGTGAAAAGATTAAAGTTGTCAAGGATTTCATCATGTTTGGATCCATAATCAATGCTCCTGGAAGTAGCAGCCATGAGATCAAACAACACATTGCAGTGGATAAATGGCCGAACACAATCTTTTTAAAGAGCTGCAGAGCAAGGATGTTACTTTGAGGACCAAGGCATGCCCTGCCCCAAGCCATGGTACTTTCAAGTGCCTCATATGCATCTGAAAGTAGGACACTGAATAAGGAAGACAAAAGAATCAATGCATTCGAATTATGGTGCTAGCAGAAAATATCAAAAGGAGTGTAAACTGCCAAAAGAACAAATAAATCTGTTCTGGAAGAAGTACAGCCAAAACGATCCTTAGAAGCAAGACTTTGTCACACACTCCTTGGACATGTCAGGAGAGGCCTGTCCCTGGAGAAGGACATCATGCTTGGTAAGGTAGAGGGGTAGTGAAAAAGAGGCACTGTTGACACAGTGGCTGCGACAGGGGGCTCGAACATAACAATTCTGAGGATGGTGCAGGACCAGACCAGGCAGGGATGCAATTTATTAGAATCACCAAAGTGACAGCATTTCGCTGCAGCAGCAGCAGCAGCAACCTTGTGTGTCTTCCCAGAGTTGCTGCTGTTTGGGCTAGCTGCTCGCGAGATGACCCAGGTGCTCACTGACAGGTTGGGGCTTCCACACCGAAAGTGAGAAGTCTACCACTACACAGCCTTGGAGGGGCAGGTGATTTGCATTGCTTCATTTAAAAAAAAAAATCATTTTAGGGGCTGAGCCCCAGTGGTGTAAGTGGTTGAGTGTAGGACTGCGGCCCGCGGGCTTGGCGGTTCAAATCCAGTGGCAGCTCTCAGGAGCAGCACTGGGTAGCGCCCACGACCACCAGAGGGCAGTGATTCCCTCCCAAAAAAACAAAAACATAAAAAAAAAACAAACCAAAAATCATTTTATTTGGGCTCTTACAGTTCTTATCACAACCCATACATCAATCCATTGTGTCAGGCACATTTGCACACATGTTGCCATCATCGTTCAGAATGCATTTTAATCAGTAATGAGGAAGAAAGCCATTGTGTGCTGTACTAACAGATAATCTCATAAATGTGCTGGGTTCTGAAGAACAACTGACGGACCTTCAACTAGGGGAAATAAAAACAAAAAAGATGTTTTTCTAAAATTGGTATGACGAGGTCTCACCCTCAACAGTATTCCTTTTCTGTCTCATTCTTGCCTACATACATTACTTCCCTTTCCCTCTTCATGCTATTTGCTTTATTGGCCAGCAATATACCCTAGGCAATTCTTGGCTCAGCATGATGCTCTGTAGTACTGGGCTTCTGACACAGCATCTTAACAACCCTGCAAAGACCTCTGGTGTTCTATGTAGAGAGACGTCAATGCTTTATGGTGAACAATGTAAAAAGTGCCCCTGCACAGGAAACCTAAAGGCAATAAAACAAATAGCATGAAGAGGGGAAATGAAGTAAAGCATGTAGGTAAGATGAACACAATGTGGCACAACTTTCTGCGTGGTATTGAAACATAACAGACAAGCAGATATGCTTTGGGGTAAGCATTAGGAAGAAAGAGTTTTTCTGGAGGGACAAGAAAAATGGAACACTGAAGAGGGAGGGAAAATATGGGAAGCTGGCACCAGTGGTCTAGGTGGAAGGAGGATATTTCGAGAATGATGATGGCAACAAATGTGCAAATGTGGTCTGCATACAATTGACGTATGTATTGATCATGATAGGAGGTATATGAGGCCCCAATAAAATGATTTATTTAAAAAAGGCTAATCTTCCAAGGACTCAATAGTAAGTGTTTACAAAATAATGATGGCGACATGTGTACAAACACGCTTGATACAATTGATGTATGGATTGTTATAAGAGTTGTAAGAGCCCCCAATAAAGTAATATTATAATTAAAAATAGCAAAGAAAAGAAAAATGGAACACATTGAAGCCTTAGCTCACAAGGCATTCTAAAGACTGCTAAGAGGACCTATGGCTAGTTTGAGATCAAGAGAGACGCTGCTTACAAAATCAACACAAATGTTGATATTTCATCTGGCCAGAGGTCTTGGAGTTTTAAAGTTATTTCATAAAAACATGACTTAAAATTAAACATATGAAACTTTCAACTAAAATAGTGAAAGGTTTTAGTCAAAACCTTTATCAAGTATAGCTTCTTCTCACTCTCTTTCCATATACATATGAAGTTCTTAAGACTACTTCCCACATTTATAATTGTGCTAACTGATCAGTTTCCAAGACAACAACACAGCCCTCTATCAACATGGGAATGCAGAGCTCATGACATCAAACTTCTAGAAGCATCAATCAACCCACAGAGAATCCTAACACCCGTCTGAACTGGAGCAGCCAACAAGACATGCAGTTCTTCCTCCAGATATATTTGTTCTCAGAAAGGTCTGGGAGCTTGTAAAAGTAGACATTCTCCAATATCGAAATGGAAAGGTGCCAACAGGAAAGCACACTAGCCATTAAGCCCTCACCGATCACATGCTGAAATTATTAATCCTATATTTACTAAATTCTGCTTTCAAAACAGAAGTGGCAAAAGGAAGCCAAGGAGCCAAAAATAGACAGTCACTGTGAAGACACAAGGACATCCCTCCCAAAAGCCATCAGGGAGATTCTAAGTAGTCAGATAAAGCGTGAATAATATAAAATACCCCAAACACCCAAACTCTCCACCATCAAATCCGTTCTGATTCACAGCAAGCCTGCGGGACAGAAGAGAACTGCCCTGTGGGGTTCCAAGATGGCCAGTTTTTCAGGAACAGAAAGTCTCACCTTTCTCCCACAGGATAGGGGTTTGCACTGCTAACTCTGTAGTCAGCAGTCCAACATGTTCACTTAGGCATGTGACAGGCTATCCAAGGAAAACTTACTTTGACAACCCTTATAATTTCTGTTTCAAAGATATAAGGATGCTAACAATGCCGTCAAAATACAGTATTACCTCAATTAATTCAACTCTATCTTTGCACATAGCAAAAGGCAAACACAACTGGTATCAAGAAACAAGGAAAGTCCAGCCCCTCCCTCTGCCTTACAGGTGTACTGTCTCCTCCTATCTCAACAGCCCCACCCCACCCCCCCAAGAAGGCTGGGATGGAATGTGAGCTCTCTCACTCTCTCTCTCTTTCCCAGGTCCTAATACATGTCAGTCTGGCTTCAGTCAGTATTATAAAGCATGGACTGGACTGTTTCTTTCGGGTATCTGAATTCTACTGCTCTGAGTGAAATGACTGCTGACATCAGAAAACAGCAACATCCTTTAGGGTTATGCTAAATTCATCCTTTTGGGACCAGGAGGAAGCAGAAACTATATACTCACCTGGCTTTCTGTCCTCAAGCATTTCCCTGTGATGACTGACAAGTCCCAT
>PVJH01012355.1:0-64673 GCA_004026705.1 Nesogale talazaci
ATCCCTTGTTCTAGCCGGACTTTGTCTGGTAGATCCGGGAGCATGATAGTGGGTGGGAGGAAGCATTTGAGAACTAGAGAAAAGGTGGGAGGAAGCATTTGAGAACTAGAGAAAAGTTGCATATGTCGTTGTTACTACACTGTGCTTTAACTGACTTATCTCCTCCCTGCAACCCCTCTGTAAGAGGATGTTGCTTCACCTATTGATGGGCTTTGGGTCCTCAATCTGTACTCCCCCCTATTTATTTTTTATTTTATTTATTTATTTTTTTCAGGGGGGCATCACTGCCCTCTGGTGGTGGGAGTAGGAGGCCCAGCCTTTGCTCCTGTGGAGCTGGACTTGAACCTCCATCCCAGTGGACCGCAGTCCTGCACACAACCACTACACCACCGGGCCTCAGCCCCCTCCCCCCTATTTATAATGATATAATTTTAGTTCTTTGATGTCTGGCACTGGCTCCCTTCAACACCTCGTGGTCACACAGGCTGGTGTGCTTCTGTCATGTGGGCTTTGTTGCTTCTGAGCTGTATAAGCCTTGTTTACTCAAGGCTTTAAGATCCCAGACGCAGTATCTTTTGTTAGCCAGGCACCATCAGCTTTCTTCACCTCATTTGCTTATGCACCCATTTGTCATCAGCAATCATATCAGGAAAGTGAGCATGCAATGTTATGATTTTTAGTTCTTGAAGCCTGATAACTGAGCCCTTTGACACCTCATTGTCCCACAAGTTGGTGTGCTTCATCCATGTGGGTTTTTTTGCTTCTGAGCTGGATGGCCGCATGTTAACTCAAGCCTTTAAGACCCCAGACACTACATCTTTTGATAGCCGGGCACCATCAGCTTTCTTCACCACCTTTGCTTATGTACACATTTGTCTTCAGTGATCGTGCCAGGAAGGTGAGCATCTTGGAATGCCAATTTAATAGAACAATGTGTTCTTGCACTTAGGATGTACTTGAGTAGAGGTCCAGTGCCCATCTGCTGTCCTACTGCTAAGTCTATAAATATGTGCTCGATCTATTTCCCCATCATCACATATAAATATATGCATGCCTGTATTTAAAACTCTATAAATGCCCTTTACCCCCAGTTCTTTCCTCTATTTCCTTTTACTTTGCTCCTGTCCCACTATCATACTCAGCCTCCATTTGGGGTTCAGTATTTCCTCTGTTACATTACTCTTGATCAATCCTTATGGGACTTCTCACACCCACCTTGTCATGTATTCTGGATCAATTGATAGCCCCTTATCTCTGGACTAGTCAACACTATCTCCTTTTCCCCTCCTCCCCACGTCCCATGTCCCATGCCCTGGGACCATCTGTCCAGTCTTCGCCTCCAGACTGTTTATCCAGCCTATCTTATCTTGATAGACCTGCAGAGGTAGCAATAGGTACAAAAAAAAAAGGCATCCTAAAATGAAGCAACCAAAGAAAATAAGACAATGGTAACAACAGAAAAACCCAATGTCCTATATTTATGTGTAAAAATAAAGCAATATAAAAACCTGTAAATAGTTCAAGGTCTGTTCATTGACCTCCAGGAGTGTCCCCTGGTTAAGTCAAATGGGATGCCACACCCTGGCCCCAGAGTTTATCTCTCTCACTCCATCTGGAGCTCCATGTCCTGTTTCACACCCTTAGTGTTTTGCAATGGTGTGGTTGTGTCAGACAGGGTATAATCCTGACCCTTTCTCTATTGTTGACCCCGAAAGGTCGTCTTGAGTTAGTGATGGTAACCGTATTTCATAGTGGACCAGCACTTTTATGTCTTACAATGTTACATGACCATTAAAAAATTAATTGGTGTTAAGGCTGACTTGTGTGTCACTTTCAGTGGTGTATTCTTGTTTTCTTTTTCTTTTGGAAATAGATTGCTGTGTTTCTTTTCTTTCTTTATGAGGTACCTCTGGGTAAACTTGAACTCCAACTTTTTGACTAGCCACCAAGCACATGAACTGTTTGCAACACCCAGGGATTCAGACACATTTTTGACATATATTCTGAACTTAGAAGATGTACCAGGTTCATTGTTTAGTACTCCGTATGCACGAATTAATTTAATTCTCATAGCAACTCTAAGACACATTATCTTTTGTGAATAGTACCCATTTACTCTGATTTATAGCCCTTTTCTCTGTCATTTCCTGGCTTGGTTTATCTTTTCTCTCAGGTTAACCTGGGTGGAAGACCGGTCTGAAACCTCAAGATTGTCCCTTTAAACCTTCTCAAGTGTAGTGTGTGAGTTCTGTGCCTGCCTGCGCCTTCTCTCTGCAGGGCTATCTTGCAAGGAATGAATACCCAGACGAACCTATCAATGTTCATTGCCCTCTCTGCCTGTCTCTCATTTATTTTTATTATCCTAAAATAATAAAGGATCAATAGTAGGAGTCTATTAATGATAGTATAGGGGTGTTTTTTTGTTGTTGTTATTGATATGCTTTCCCTGTGGTTACAAATGTATATAAAAGCTCATTGCCAGGCTGAGCCCCGGTGGCATAGTGGTTGTGTGCGGGACTGTGGCCCAATGGGATGGAGATTCAATTCCAGCTCCACAGAGCAAAGGCTGGGCCTCCTACTCCTACCACCAGAGGGCAGTGAAGCGCCCCCCACCCCCCCAAAAAAAAAAAAAGCCCACTGCCATTGAATTGATTCTGTGTTGATTATGACTCATAGTGACCAAATGAGACAGGGTAGGACTACTTCATAGGGTTTCCTAAGCTGTCATCTTCACAAAGGCAGGCTGCCACATCTTTCTCCCACAGAGCAGCTGGCAGTTCATGGCAACATTTGTTGGCAACCAAATGTTTAGTTCTTTTTTTGTGTGTGTGTGTGTTTAGTTCTTATGCCACCAGGAATCCATTACAAACAGTTACTACTATTGGTTAAGTATACTTACTGTTACCTGCTCTTATAGCGTAAAAAGAGATATAAAGCTATTAAGCCCATGTTAACATTTTAAGTTTGCTTAATTTATTTATTTAGCTGAATTAATCTAATCCAGCATTTAGGAAAGCAAATTCATGATTCATATAGTATAATTAAGTTTTGAAACATTACTTTTGTTTTATTGAACAGGTGTGTTCGATGCGAGCCAACATTTGTTAATACCAGCCGATCTTGTACATGTGCACAACCTAACATTCTAGTAAGAATAATTTAGTTGATAATGTATATGTTCTTTAATTAAATCGCTTATGCCTTTCCATAAACTTGATCTTTTTCTTTTTTATTTATAAAGACAGGGGGATTATGCTTTAGCAGCACAGGGAATTTTCCTCCACGCATAATTTCAACTGCTCGTTATGGAGAGCTTGTGAGTATGTTTCCCACATTTTTGTTCCAATAAAGATCTTCCTTTTGTAATTACATTGAGATTAAAATAAGAGTTTATGGGTGAATCACTTGAAAACATGAATGATCAATCTAAAGCATCAGACTACCAACATAGGTACAATGCTCTTTTCAATACCTTTGTCTATTGCTTTTGCAGCGAATCAGAATGTTGACGCTGAAAAGTCCTGTAAAGGATGTAGTATAATGTAGTAGCATATAGCCCCAGGGGGATGATTTATAAAGCTCTCTATTGGAAAGTGATAATGGTATCTCTTAAGTGAACCAGAGACATATATAAACATAAAGTTATGTTAATGAATTTTGGCCTCGCACTTAATCCCAACCCCGACCTAAGACCAATTAGCCCTATGCTATGCTTGCCCTTATAAAGACCTCACTGAAGATAATGGTTGTTTAGCAAAATATGATGAAGAAATAGATGGTTCTTTCCTCCCCCCTCTCCCACCCCTTGCCCCCGAAAGAATACTGTCTGGAACCTGAAAGGCTTGTCTTTAAACAAGCAACCATCTAAGTGAGGTGTCAACTAAGGCCACATGGAAGAAGCATACCACCATGTATGGTCCATGGATTATAAATATGAAATCCAAATCCATTGACAATCCATTGACAAAGAAGGGAATGGTATCAGAGCTGAAGTCTGGATGACAGTGGAAGCCCAAAATCCATTTGCAGGTTCCCCACAGAGATTGATTAAGGCACCAGTGAATCCCCCTCAGGCCAGTCTGAGTCAAGGTGGCAGTAGAACCATGTTGCCTCTGAAGGGCCTAGGGGAGAATCTTTTCCTGTCTTTTCCCCCTTCCAGTGACTTCCAATGTTCCTTGTCTGGTGTCTGTGCAGTCTCCACCTCTATCTCCACATGACCTCTGTTTATCTCTGTCTTGTCTTCTTCCCTCTTGTATTATATTCGTAATGTTAGTATAAAAACTAACAGGAAGCTCCTAAAAATTAATTCCTAGCACCTAAGAATGTGACTTACTTGAAAATGGTGTCTATGTAGATATAATAAAGTTAATGATCTCAAGAAGAAATCACCCTTGATTGACTCAGTGAGCCCTAAACCCTCACCTTATTTTTGTTGCTTTTGTTTGTAATACAGTAACTGACACAGATGAGAATGAATTCTTCCTGTTAATTTTTCTACTAACATTGAGAAAATAATATATTTTTAAAATTAGTGTACCACTGCATTTAAGGTGGAAGGTTACACAAACAGATTCGGTTCCCATTGAATGAATCTGTAGGAGTTACCCTGTGTGTCAGAATGTATCATTATTCTCACTCATTTGTACCATCCCCAGTCCTGTACTTTCCCTGCCCCTTTCTTATCTTCCCTTCAGAGTAATTTTTGACCATTTGGCCTCCTATTTTTCTTAACGAATCATGTTAGTCTTAACCAATTCACCAATATTATATTAATAGCTCCTAAACTGTGTGGAGTTAAGGAATTGACATTTGAATCTAAAACTGAAACTTATCTTTTTGTCAATAGGGCATGTCTTTAGCTTCAGAATGGTTTGCAAAGAACTTGCAGTCATCTGCAGCTGCTTGTTGGGTAAGTTTAAAGTTTTTGTTTGTTTCTTTGTGAGCATCACTGCCCCCTGGATGGAGTAGGAGGCCCAGCCTTGCTCCTGGAGACCTCCTGCTGGATTTGAACCACCAACCCAGTGAGCTGCAGTCACGCACTCAACCACTACGCCAAGTTTAAAGTTTTTTAAAAGATTTTATTTCATTTTGAAGGATCATGGTACCACTTCCCCAAAATTAGAAAAGTTTTCTTTTTCCTTATACTTTTTAGGAATAATAAATTTTATAAGTGAATTGAAAGAAACTGTAAAGAAAATGTTATTCATTATATACACATCGGATATATGCAAATTCATTGCCACTGGAATCGTCAGTGATTGGAAACAGAGTCATATAATTACTTCATACATGTTTATTGAATACCTACTATATGCCAAGCTTTGTTCTCAAGTCAGGTTTTGTATTTCAGTAAAGAACAAAATCCCCCCTGGCATTATTCTAAGTAATCGTCAGGTAATGCTATATGAAGACAGTAACTCAACATCATAGAGAATGGGAAGGGTGTTGTTTCAATAAGATGATTGGGAACAGGAAGCTTTAGTAACCAGAGACCAACAGTTTGACCATCAACCAATCCAAGAGGAAAATATGTGACTGTCTGCTTTTACAAAGATTTACAGCCTAGACTATCCTGTACTGGTAGTTCTAGTCAGTCTTACAGGGGCACTCGGAGCCAGCATCACATCGATGGCAGGGGGACTGGTTGGTTTGGTTTCAGGAAGAGCATCTCTGAGAGGGTGATACTTGGACAAAGACCTGAGAAGCTAAGAAAGAGCCATGTCCACAGAGGTTTCAGGAGCTTGCTCCATGTTCATGATTAAGGAATAGTTCGGAGTCATCGTGGTGTTTGGGGTTGCATGTTAGGTTGTGTAGTCAGCAGTTTGAAGAGAAAGATGAAGCTTTCTATTCCCATACAAATTCCGTCTCTGGGTCACTTGTACTCTGTGCTAGACAGTCATTGTGAGTCAGCCTACACTCAATGGCAGTGAGTTTTGGGAGGAGACTACCGTGGCAGGAGCTAATTTGCAGGGAAAGAGGATAACAGATAAGGGCAGAGAGGTAAAGAGACTGAGGGGACCTTTCTTTAAATTGGTTTTGAAAGAATCCCTGTATGTGAAGAATAGATTTTAAGTCAAGGACAGAAGCAAGGGAACTAGTTAGTAGCGTATTACAGCAGTACCAAATGTGAAGAAGGAACAGCTGAGACCAATTAGATACCCACAGGAAGGAAAAGTGTGTAGCTTTTGGGTATCCTCTGAAAATTGATCTGATGACATTTGCTGATGATGTGATTATAGTGAGGGAGAGAAAGAAGAGCATGCTAATGCTATTTTAATGTAAATAGTAGGAAAATTTTGGAATTTTGGAATAGTTGCAAAGTTGCCTTTTCTTGAGATAGGGAAATTCGAGAAAGGAAAAGCTTGAAGGGCAAAATCAACAAATTGGTTGTTCATGTAACCAAAATGGAGTAGATGTATAATATAGAATCTAATGTGCAAATCAATCCTATCTTTCAAATATAAACATTCTATTTTTTTTAATGTCGTGGTATTTTTACTTTGTTCTTTCCCTAGCTTGGCATTAGATTTTACCCTGAAATTTGCTTTTAAATTCTTGCACATTATACCACTGCCATTTAAAAAGGTTTTTTATTTGCAGTTAACATAGAAGAAAACTGTAGAAAGGCAAAAGAATTTACAAAAAAAGAATTGCATCTACTTCACATTTACTTTGACTATCTCATGATCTGACCTTTCACATTTGTGAGAATAGTGAAAAAAGTTTATCTCAATATTCTGTACGTTAATAGCTGAAGTCTGACAGTAATGAATCCGGAGGGGCGAGGCAAAAATAATGTTGGCTGTACTGGTTAAGGCTGTGTGTCGACTTTGCTGGGTTATGGTTCTCAGCGATTTGGCAGCTACTTAATGATAAGGTCTATCTCCATTTTGTGATCTAATGTGATCATCTGCCATTTTAACTTAAAGCTTATTTTTCTTATAACCACAAAAGTTAACTATGCCAGTAAGTGAGGAGCAGGTACTGTATAATCAGTAAAATTAAAACCAAGTGTTTCACATCCACTTTTCCTTAGTCTCTTAAAGCCTATGTTACACTTCTTTGCCATTGTTCTCTTGCAGGTGTATGCCAATCTAACATCTTGTCAAGCTCTGGGGAATATGTGTGTGATGAACATGAATTCTTATGACTCTGCCACTTTTGATGCTTGTCAACTGTTTCAGTTTGTCTTTGAAAACACTGCTGGATTAAGGACTGTTCATTCTGTTTCATTTTGGTAAGGGCATTTTGATTGCTGAAATATTTTGGCTGAATTCATCAAAATGTTATATTCACAAATAGAAGTACTGCTTCTTCATTGTTGTGTTAAAACAGTGCTAATTATTTCTAGGAGGCAGAATCTGCCATGGCTGTTCTACGGAGACCAGCAGGGATTAGCACCCCAAGTCCTCACTACTACACCCCTTCCTACAAATTTCAGTTTTAAAGGGCAAGACCAGGTAAAAGTCACTGTGTTATTAAAGAAGAAAACTGTGCTTGTTTATTTATATCTGCTTCATTATTTTAAAAAAATAATAAGAAAACTTCTTGGTGTGATTCTTAGTTCTTTAGACTGTTGCCTATTAACCTAAATATAAATAATCAATTGCTTCAAGGATCTGAACAATAAAGAGTTTAGTAGTTTTGCTTGGGTACATAATTATGCAATCACGAAAGAAATTAGTGCTCACGAGACTGGAAAATGTTAGCATTTCATTACTACGTACCAAGCAATCTGTCCTTCTGAATCGCCACATGCTTAAGTAGTGCCTTCCAAGTGCGTTGGAGGTCTGTTACAGTTCTCAGAGTGCATAGGTTCAACTTCTCACTTTCAGTTTTTTCACCTTTAGACAAAGGTTCAACCTGTGGGTCACAACCTCTTTGGGAGTCGAGTGAACCTTTCACAGGAGTGCTATAACCATCAGGAGATGCATATTTCTGATGGTCTTATGAACCAAGACACCACTTCTTTATCCATTTCTTGGTGGGTCCGCCCACATGCACATACGCCCATGTAAGAGTAACCAGTTGTGAAGACAGTTACCCAGGCTATACCATGCTTCAAGACAAAATTTCACTTATTTGTAATTAGAAGTAAATATTTCACAACATATAATTACATATTGTTTCTGTGATTCATTACTATGCTTTAATTATGTTCAGTTTGTAGCAATGAAAATACATCCAGCATATCAGATACTTACATTACGATTCACAGCAGTAGCAAAATTGCAGTGATGAAGTAGCAAAGAAAATAGTTTTATGGCTGGGGCTCACACGAGGAACTATCTGAAAGAGTCGCAGCCTTAGAAGGGTGGAGAACCACTGCGCTCGACTGAAAGGAATAAGATGATTCCTCCTGACTTCCTCCTCAACCATCTTGTCAGGTTCAAAAGGAGGCTTTCTTTCTTTCTTCCTTTTATTTTTTTAGGAGACTCTTTCAATAGCACTTACCCCCTCTGAAATTGAAACTGTTTTTTCATGTGCATGAAATCTAGGCCAGTTTTCTTACATGTTTGATCATAGAAATAGATTAATTTGGTTTTCAAATAAAGATAGTTGAATGTACTATTTGATCCCTGCCAAAAGAAAAGATGAGTCAACAAGGAAAATATCCTTATAGAATATTTAGGTGCTTAAAGGTCCCTGGGAGTGGGAACTAATTTGGCAGCATTTGACAACAATAATAATGATGGTGATTATTTTATTCTTGTTTTTCTTAATCAGAATACAAAACTGAATTTTGTTGCTACTTCATATGATGTAAGTGGGAATTTTCTCAAGTGGCAAACTTTAGAAGGAGGCGTTTTACAGGTAAGCATGATTCTCACAGAAAAAGAAGTAATGTATCTTATTTTGAGGCAAAACAAAAGAGAGAAAACAAGTACCTTATATACTCCAGTATAAACCGACTCAAATATCAGCAAGGCACCCAATTTTACCACAAAAACTGCATAAAAAATATGCTAAAACTGGCTATCAAAAGATAAGACCTGGGGTCTTAATGGCTTGAAGCTAAGCAAGCGGCCATCTAGCTCAGAAGCAACAGAGCCCTCATTGAAGAAGCACACCAGCTTGAGATCATGAGGTGTCAATGGGATCAGGTACCAGGCATCTATGACCCAGAACAAAACCATACCCAAGGTGAATGGGTGGGCATGGAGTGGAGAACCAATGTCCATCTGTGGACAATTGGCCATCCCCTCACAGAGGGGTCACAGGAAAGAGATGAACCAGTCAGGGTGCAGTATAGTACTGATGAAGTGCACAACTTTCCTCTAGTTCCTCCCCCCACACTCACCCCTGCCCATCCCTATCATGACCTCAGTTCTACCTTACAAATTGAATTAAACCAGAGCATGCACAATGCTACAGATAAGAGCTCGTAATATAGGGAATTCAGGACAGATAAACCTCTCATGGTCAACAAGGAGAGTAGACACACCAGGAGGATTAGGGGAGTTTGGGAGTACAAAGAAGGAATCGATCACAAGGAACAATTTATAATTCCCTCTCAGAGGGCCGAATAATGGAAAAGTGAGTGAGAGGTGACGGAGGATGATAGAAGATATGGAAATAATATATAACTTATCAAGGGTTTGTGAGGATGGGTGGGGGAGGGAGAGGGAAGAAATGGGGAGCTGATATCGGGACCTCAAGTGTCAAGAGAATGCTCTGAAAATGATGATGGCTGCATATGTGCAAAGGTGCTTGACACATTGGATGAATATATGGATTGTGATGAGATGAGTCTTCAATAAAAGTGTTTTTAAAAATGTGCTGAAAAACTAGGCTTATACAAGAGTATATATGGGAGTTTCTTGAGTTGAGCACAGTTTGCATGCTGCACTTGATTTGCTTCTTATGCTGTAAACTGGAATTTCTTTAAAATGCTTTAAGTCATGATGATAACAAAAATGCTCCATTCATTTCATTCTGTTGATCCAGTAAGTCAGGATTATACAAAGCATATACCCCTATTGGGGTTCAAGAACTCTTGCATGTATGCAAGCAAAGCATTTTTATTTCCTGTGGAAGATATTTATCAGTTTTATTCTTTTGCTGCAGCTTTGTCCAGATACAGACATAAGATTAAATGCTGCTTACTCTTTTGGAACAACCTACCAACAAACTGTAAGTGTGAACTATATTGAACAGTCTATATTTTAACTTTATTCAGAAAAAAATCAACTAATCAAAGTAATATTTCAGTGTTTGCAATTGGAAATATTTTTAATGGAATAATTTCTATGCCTTGAGTGCAGAATACATTTGAACAGAAAATATACTTTAATCACATGAAGCATGTACTCACTAGCCAAAGTCTTATTTTTTGTTCTTTTTTTTTTGGGGGGGGTGGGTGCGGTGGGCATCACTGCCCTCTGGTGGTCGTGGGAGCTACCCAACGCTGCTCCTGAGAGCCACTGCTGGACTTGAACTGCCAAGCCCGTGGGCTGCAGACCTGCACTCAACCATTCATGCCACCGGGACTCAGCCCCACTATCCAAAGTCTTAATGTAGTTAGGCGCCACATTTCTTACTGTGTTAGTTTGAGTAGTCTAGAGAAACAAATCCGTAAACACGCATATGTATATAAGGGAGAGGTTTATAAAGTTGCAGTCTTTTTTATCTCTCTTTTTTTTTTTTTTTGGCATCACTGCCTGCTGGTGGTTGTGGGAGCTACCCAGCCTTGCTCCTGGAGAGCAGCTGCTAGATTTGAACCACCAAGCCAATGGGCCGTAGTCCTGTACTCAGCCACTACACTACCGGGGCTCAGCCCCAAGGGAGAGGTTTATATTCAAGAGCAATTGAACATTGAGAAAAACATCCCAACCCAATCCAGTCCACGGTCAGAAGTCTGATATTAGCCCCTATGTCCACATACCAATCTATAAAGTCCTCCTCAGACTCACAAAACACGTGCAATGATGTCAAATGCAGGCCAATCACAGGCCAGTGGGTAGAAAGTCTTTGAATCCTGTGGCGTTGTCAGCAGGGACTTTCAGGGGCCTTTCTGGGGTTTCTCAAGCATCTCAGCACTGGCAGGAGTCTCCATGTAGCATTTCCAGCTTCAGAGGTCTGGTTCCATCAGGGTAAGTCCATGTGGCTTCTCCGAGATGTCTCGGAGTCAGCCTTGTGTCTTGTCAGTAGGGCATCTCCCAGTGACTGAGAGTGGTAGTGTCTCCGTCTCCAAGAAGGAATTACCACATTTCCCAGAAGTCTCAGGAAAAGACCATGCCCACACAGAGATCTCATTGGCTGTCTCCAGATTGACAGCTGGACTCCACCCCTACATTCTTAATCCTCAGATTGACACCAGAGTAGGGGACTGCCACACTGGCCTATGGTGACCCAGGTGCGCAGAGTAGAACTGCTCTATAGGGGTTTTAAGGCGGTGGCGGATGTCTTTTCTCAAGACAATTACTTGGCCTGTCTTTCAATGTCCTTGTGGGTGGATTTGAACTGCCTACCTTTTGGCTAGTAGTCAGTTCTCGTCCTCTGTGCCACCCAGTATAATGTAGCATTAGAGTTTCACAATCAGCTGTTTATTTGCTTTTGAATAATGCTCTTAAAAATAATGCCTAATTTTGAGTATTTTGGAGTGAAGTAGAAATACAACTTTTTTCTCAGTAATTAATAAAAATGCTGGTGCTTCCTTTTTCTACTTTCCTCCTTTTCTCTCTCTCTAACCTTCTTTCCACTGAGATCCTGTTTTGAAATTATGGCATGTTTTATGTTTTTGACATTTTTTTTGGGGGGTGGGAGCATCACTGCTCTCCAGTGGTGGGAGTAGGAGGCCCAGCCCCACTGCTAGAACTGAACCTCCGTCCCAGTGGGCCGCAGTCCCACGCACAACCACTACGCCACCGGGGCTCAGCCCATGTTTTAGTTTTTGAAGGAATATTTTGACCCACTAAGCATTTGAAAGAAATTCAGTAGTTTATAAAAATGATTTTTGAAGGAAATGTTAAAATAGAAGAGATGACACAATTTTATACACACAAACCCAGAGCATTTATGAAAACTTGGTCGAGTTTTAAAAGCAGAATGAAAAGTGCCACCTTGGAAAGTAGAATGAAAGAAATGGCTAATTTAAAATTTTTTTTAGAAATAGTTATATTTAGATTGATGAGGTTATGGTTTCTTCAGTTCACATTTTTACATATTTCGAATATCATACTATGAACCTTTGTTATCAGAAGTGAATTCTATGTTACTGAAAAGGGAAGAAGGAAATGTGATTGTATCTCACTTTGGTGTTCAAAGTCATCCCGGTGGTGCAGAGGTTAAGCACTTGGCTGAAGGGAAAGGTTGGTGGTTTGAATCCACCAGCTGCTCTGCTTCTGTCAGATTACAGCCACGTCCCTCTGTTGTACAGGATAGCGATGAATTGCAGTGGACTCAGTGGCAGCCAGCGTGTCAGAGTTCACAGGAAAAGATACTTGATGAAGTTGCGCATTGGGTTGTGATCCTGCAATCTGCATAGCCTGTAGTTCAAACCCACCAGTAGCTCCACAGGAGAAAGACTGGGCTTTCCATGCCCATAAGCAGTGGCCACCTTGGAAATCCACAGGGGGTCACTGTGAGTCAGCATAGACTCCACGGCAGTGCGAACTGTGCTCAGCATTCTGTCAACGTTAGCACTGTGCACCTTCAAGATAGGTATGTGAGGTGTGCATTCTCTGTCCTTCCCAGATAAGGGAATGCTACTCAGTAAGATAAGTTATTTACCCAGCGTCCTACATCAAGTAATCTATGCAGCCATTTTCCTGTTAGGTCTTCAAATCATGATTTTTTTTTCACTGTACTTAGGTGCCTCTCAAGAACTTTATGACAGTACAAAGAGCAACTATGTAAAAAATAATTGCCAAAAATTTGATGAGTGCTGTTCTTTAAGTATGTGTCAGGTGTCATTGGTGCAAAGGAAGGGCCATCCACAGTTCTTGGGGAAAGATAGAAAGCCTACACAGCGTGTGACACTATGACGAGACCAGTACAGGAGGGAATGGGCTGTCAGGAAGAGG
Organism: Nesogale talazaci; assembly: GCA_004026705.1. Lineage (NCBI taxonomy): Eukaryota > Metazoa > Chordata > Mammalia > Afrosoricida > Tenrecidae > Nesogale > Nesogale talazaci. Next base: position 13,026 of record PVJH01012355.1, read on the forward strand.
AATCAACATTTGCATGGACAACAAGATGGAGAACAGAGAACATGTTTCAGGAACTGCCAGTAGGTTTGTGTGGATGGCCTGGGGGAGGGAGACGAGCCTGCCTCTTTCCTTGGGAGGCACATCCTAGATAGCATTGTACATCAAGAGAAGGAACGTGAACCTCATCTTCGGATGATTTTGAAACCTTTCACTGATGTGCACTCATGTTGAAGGTGAACACACACCCTTTCCAGGTGGATTATAGGACATGAAATAGTTTTTACTGTTCATTTTTTTTGGCTCTTAAGAAAGAATACTTATGATATTCATGTTTAGAAGGTACATAGAAAATTGTATATTTAAGATACCTTAAATATACCTTATTTGCAAAGCCAAAATTAAAACACTTTTTAAAAGATAATAAATATTAACTCCAGTTTTCAACTGTGACTCTTCTTTATTTTTCCAGTGTGAGATTCTTCTCTCTAAACTCCTAACTGACTTTCCCACTCCAGTATTTTATGATGTGTACCTTGCATATACTGATGAAAATCAGCAACAATATATCTGGGCTGTGCCTGTATTAAACCTCAATCTTCAGCACAATAAATTGTTTGTGAACCAAGGTAAGATATCTGGCTAGAAGCTGAGCACTTAATCATCTTTGCCACCCAGGGAAGGTAAGATAGCTATACTCTTCTGACCTTAAACCAATAAATAGATCCCAAGCGTATCACCATAGAGTTAATTCATAGCAACCCTATGGGACATCACTGAACTGCTTCATCGGATTTCCACGGCTGTGAATGGTAACTGGAGCAAGCCTCTTTCTCCCTTGGAGCCGCTGATAGGTTTGACCTGCTGACTTTGTTACGAGCAGCCCAAAACACTCTACTCTACAAGGGCTCCTAAACCAGTAGCTGTGTCAGCTAATGATGATAATTTAATAAGTCGTGAATTATGACAGTGATAGATTCTTTCTATGTGGTTTTAAACAATTGCTGGTGTCTAGCATTTTTTAATAAATATATAAGGAATGTTTTAAGAAAGTAAGCTATTTTTAAGACCATATTCGGAGAAAACTTGGGGCACTGCTTCAAGCTGCCCTTTCTGGACACATTCACTTCTTTTTAAAATTTTCTACATTATAAAATTCTGCATATTCAGGTAACTTTCAAGGAAAATTCTTCCAAACGATGTAAGGTCCAAACAATTAGAAGACCATCTTGTGAAGTGGAAAAAACCACTAACAGAAATGCCTTACAGCAGTAACTCATTTTGCAACCATCTTACCTAAAAGAAATCTATAGGGGTTGAGCCCTGGTGGCGTAGTGGTTGTGTGCGGGACTGCGGCTCACTGGGATGGAGGTTCAATTCCAGCAGCAGCTCTACAGGAGCATAGGCTGGGCCTCCTACTCCCACCACCAGAGGGCAGTGATGCCCAAAATAACCAAGACAAAACAAAAACATAAAATAGAGATATCTATCAACTTTGTGTTTTGAATATGTTCAGTAAACTATTTGCCATCCTGAACAATTTGAGTCTTGGTTTGTTTTTATAAAACAACTTTCTGTGGTTTAATTTGCATACTGTAACACACACCAACTGTATGAGGAATTTGCTGATTTTTAGTAAAATTTATAAAGTTATGATACCATATCTAGTTTTAGAGCATTTTTATCATTCCCTGAATATCCCTCATAAGTTTCTAGTTGCTTCTCTTTTTTTTTAACTTCTCATTCCCAACCCCAACTAACCATGATGAATTTACTTCTGTCTCCATAGATTTGTTTTTATTTTATGCTTATAATATGAATGCAAGTCTACATTATGTAGTCTTTTGCGTCTGCTTGAGGTTTATCCATATTACAGCATGTGTGATCTGTAATGATCTTTTGTCATGTTTAATATTCCATGCATGGACAGATCACATTTTGCTCTCCATTCACCATTTAATGGTCTTTTGAATTATTTCCAGTTTGGGCTTTCTTGAATAATGCTGCCATGAACATTCATATACAGTCTGAGTGGCCACAAACTTTCTATTTCTCTTAGGCACTTAGCAAGTCCCCCTCACACCCCCTTAATCTTAATCTTTGTTTTTCTTTTTCTAATAAAAGACAGTAGTTCTGGCAGGTGGCTCCTGACTCGGCGCATATTCTTGGTGGATGCAGTGAGTGGACGAGAAAACGACTTGGGCGGCCGCCCACGAGTTGTTCGCGTTGCTACCCAGATATCAGTGAGGTGAACAAATGCCTGATGCATGAAATTAGTATTGGTGAACTTGGGAACATATCGAAGTGAAAATGGTTGCCATTAATTACTAGGTGAAAACAATCAGGACAGCTGAATTTGGTCAACAAATGTAGAGTGTTTTTTTAAAACATATATATTAAACACCTTTATTGGGAATTCTTCCATTTCTTATCACAATCCATACATTCATCCAGTGTGTCAAGCACATTTGTACATATGCCGCCATCCTTATTTTCAAAGCACTCTCTTCCCACTGGAACCCCTGATATCAGCCTCCCATTTCCCCCTGCTCCCACCTGCCCTCCCTCCTGAGCCCTTGATAAGTTACAGATTATTATTTCCAGATCTACGTCATCCCCTATTGCCCCTAACCCATGTCCCCCTGGGAGGGGATTATAGTTGCAAATACAGGTTTTTAGAGAGTAGTTTTTGTAGAATGATAGACCTTTAGAGTATAAGAACCAAAGGTAGAATTAGATGAGAATATTCTGAGATGTCACTTTAAAATTTCCATCTGGGCTCCACCTAAACCTGCAGACTTAGAACTGGGTTGAGGGAACCGGGCAAGTGAACAAGAGCCAGTGGGTTGAAATGGTACTTTAAAGGGAGTGCTCCCTATGACGCAATGGTTGTGTACGGGACTGCCGCCCACAAGGTTGGCAGTTCAAATCCAGCAGCAGCTCTCCAGGAGCAAGGCTGGGCTTCCTACTCCCACCAAGGCAGTGATGCAAAAAACTCCCTCTAGCTATAGAGGGAGTGCTTCTGGTGGTTATGGTAGCAGAATTTAAAGGTAGTAGCCTTTAAAGTAGGCATATTGGTTATACATTGGGCTGTGAACCTCAAATTCACTAGTTAGAAACCACAAGCCGCTCCTCGGAAGAAGGATGGCGCTTTGCACACTTGTAAACAGTCGCTGTCTCAGAAACTCACAGGGGCAGTTCTTCTGTCCTTTAGGGTCGCTTAGAGTCGGCATCTATTGATAGCAGTGAATTTGGGTTTTGAGGTTCTGGATTGATCAGTATTCATTCTCAATACTTCCCTCTTTCTAAGAAAATGCTTTTAGCTATGACCAAGCCTAGTGTGGTGTCATTTGGTCCATAGGTAGATTCGTATCTCTAAAGATGTGGACTGACCGGCCCACTATGATGTGTTTTGTATTAGTCTAGAACTCTGAAGCACTACCGTTGACATTCTTTCCCCCCATTTTGTTGTTTGATCTTGACTTTCCTAATAAACTTAGAAAGTAAACAGTGCTATATATATTCACCTTTGTCTTGGGTCTTACTGAAATCCCAGAATATTGTGTTTCCAGAATTATCTCAAACTGCCATTCCCTGACAAGAAAACAAAAAACCCCTAATCGGGCCTCAGTTGATCTTAGTGAAGCCAGGTTGGCTTCTAGCAATTGACGTGTTCCATTATGAGTTCATGAGCTGCACAGTCTAACACAGCAAAAGGCAACCTATGGTGTGCCAGCAAGTATCCATCTTTCACTTTCGAAAGTCAGGATTTATCTGCCTTTCTCTAAGCTTCCTGGAGCATTTCTCTTGGAGAATTCCTTTAAGATGGTTGGTTGATGGTGCTTCAGTCATTTTGTTTATATGCTTCATAGCACCTGGATCGAGGACAGCATTTTTAATTTGTTTCAGTAGGCAGGTTTTAGTATTGTAAGTGGTTTTGACCACTTAATATGGCCTATAATGTTACCACCACCTTATGTCTAATCTTCCTTATGTCTAATTAGCTGCTTGATTCAGAGATCAGTATCATCATAGTAAGTTAAAACGAACTGAAAATATAATTATGTTTGAAAACCTAGATGTCTTTATACTTAAACAAGTGTTTTTCTTTTTTTTTAGTATCCACCTTGTTCCCAACACAAAAAATGGAAACATCTATCCCCCCTTAATTACCATTGCTTACAGTGACATTGATATCAAAGACCCCAGCCTCCAGTCTGTGAAGGTAAGCTCTTTACTAAAGCTCCTCACTTTAGGACATGTGAGGGCAATACAGATACAGTTTGCATCATGGTCAAAAGGTAGTGGTTTTCCAAGTTTCAAGTAAACCCGTCTCTCTCTATATATTCACCTTAACGGATTTTTCCAGCAATGGTAAGACTTGTCAGTATAAAACAGCATGAATGAAGTGTGTTAGTAAGCAGTGTTCCCAGCAGTCAGCTGTCCTGTTGGGGTATGCTTGTGATCGGGGGCGTCTGCTACTGCCATTGGAGGCCACCTCCTGGCCAGACTGGGTCTCCTCGCCTGATGAAACCAGGGATTTCAGCTTCACTTCTTACCACTCCAAAACCCACGTGATGAGAAGAAAACCAAAAACCAAAGAGAAGGCAGTGGATTAAAGCTGAGCTACACAGACTCAGTTCCTCTTCTCAAACTCAACAGTCAGAGAAAGCATCCCTGCTTTCAAGGGAAATCGTTAGACAACGGGAGAGATAAAGCCAGGAGCTATCCATCTGTGCTTTTTCCTCCTAGAGGTGGAGTAGATATTCATCTGTTCCTCTCTAGAAACATGACAGACAAGGGACAGACATTCCTCATTCCCAAGGCTCATGAATGGCTTTTAATTTCTGCTATTTTACTTTTTGCAATTTTAATGTGATAGGTCCTTCAGCTAGTGCTCTTAGCCTCCCTACTATACTTACAGTTGGACTCATTTCCTATTAGATGCAGGCCTCAATTAAGGAAAAAATAAAAGCACAGTACAGGTTTGTTTGTTTTTTTTCCCACATCACTGCCCTGGTGGGAGTAGGAAGCCGAGCCTTGCTCCTGGAGAGCTGCTGCTGGATTTGAACCGCCCACGCTGTGGGGCACAATACAAGTTTTAAAGGTTTCCCTTTTCCCTTGAATTATCTAATCTAATGTTAAAGTTAGTTTCCACTGCCTGAGATTGTATATGCTGTAGGAAGAGGGGAAGAAAATCCAGAAGCATGTTTAATAACAACAAAAGACTGCCTGGTTAAAAATTGCCCGGAGTGGTCACGGGTAACTAAGAATATGTTGGTGTGTATATTTTTGTATGTGAAGGTGTGTAGGGGCTTCAAATGAAAGCCATTGTATCTTGATAATTTAGAAGAGTCTTTTTTATTATAAAAGCAATTTTTTGATTTGCAGTTCCAAGTGCACATTTCAGTCCACCTTTAAAGGCAAAAACTCATTTGTCATTTGTCTAGGACTTCAAGTGTCAACAGAAGCAGAAAGCAAATTGTTATTCTTTAGAGTTAGCGTTAGAAGCTACAGCATTGATTATAACATCCTGGTTACTAAAATCAATATAGTAATATCTTGGTTACAATATCAAAAGGAAAAATATTATTAATTACAATGTTTTGATCTCAAGAACATAAGCGTACATTTGAAAATAGCCACACACAAAAAATCACTAGTGGGACTTTCCAAGATGGAAGGAAGAAGGAGGCAGGTCATTTTAGCAGTTAATAAGTTGGTGTTACAGTGACTAGTGCTAGTCTGTTCCAAGCAAGTGTTAGAGATGCCGGGGCTGGGCCCTGGTGGCGTAGTGGTTGTGCGCGGGACTGCGACCTACTGGGATGGAGGTTCAATTCCGGCTTCCAGAAGCAAAGGCTGGGCCTCCTAATCTCACCACCTGAGGGCAGTGATGCCTTAAAAAAAAAAAAAAAAAAGAAGTGTTAGAGATGCCATATTTTTATATAAATAGCGGGTGCCCTCGACATTTCTTTGTTAGCTATCTATCCCCTCAGGATGATCACAAAATGGAGAGTGACCTTATTATTTTCTTACATGTTGCTGTGTGTGCATGTGCGTGTGCATGCACGCGGGCGGGAGGGGGAATGAACGTGTATTTTAAAAAATCCCAACGGAAGAGAGGAGTTGACCGACATATAGAGAAAACACAGAGTTATTTGTGTAAAAACACTGTATATGTATTCAAACGTTGGCCATTTCACATGTGCAGTTCATTGACTTTTAATTAATTTTGTTCATCATGTTGTTTAACCATCACTTTCAACTCTTCCCCAAATTTTGCCATCAAAGGTATATATATTTCAATATTAAATACTGCAGGGTTTTTCCTTAAATATGATGATGCCACACTAATCCTTGATACACTTTGAAATATGTAAAAAAGGAGCTAAGAGAATCATGAAACTATGCTGTCAAGACCCATCTCAAATTTATTCTAATTGTAAAAACAGAGCTACGTGTTTCCCTGAAAATAAAACAGGGTCTTATATTTATTTTTCCTCAAGAAGATACCCTAGGACTTATTTTCAGGAGATGTGTTATTTTTTTTTAAGTACGGTACAACAATCGACATTTATTCAAATATAGTTAAGTTTTCTTCTTCTGGAACATTGTCATAATTCTTCAAACCCCGAATTCCATCCTGAATGTCTTATAACTCTATTTCCTTTAGAACTGTTGGCCTCAATCTCCCATGTTGAGCAGTAGCGCTTTCATTAAATGAGCAGCTCTTGTCCGTGTAACCTGCTCGGAATGCACTGGTAACAACACTGTCAGTGATTTTATCCCATGAATTCTTCTTCCAAATCACGACCTCTTGTAGGCTAGGCCTCACAAAATTTCCACGCTGTTTTCTTGCCATTCTATATCCAATGTAGTCATTAATTTCCAGGCGCAAATGGTCTTTGAATGGCTTGTTTATTGCAACATCAGGAGTCTGCAGAAAGGTCACGATGGGGCAGATGAGAAGGGCTGCCCATCTTCGTCACTGCTCCGTGGCTGAATGCATGGATTGTGCAGATACACTGCATAGCCACGCCCATCACTAGGTCTTATTTTGGGGGTCGGGCTTAGATTGCACAAATGCTTAGAAATACTGCTGGGGCTCTTATTATAGGTAGGCTTATTTTTGGGGAAACACAGTACTTCCTTTCTTATTAAAGTTGCATGACAGCTGTTGCAAAAAGTCTACCTTAGTTTTAAGCACCTAGTGAACAGCAAATGACTGTGCCATGTGACTGGTGGTTTCATAGCCGACTCTGGTTAGCAGCCTCATACCTAACTGCCTGGCCACCAGGGTGCTCCGCACCTTTCCTGCATTTGTTATTTTCTGTTTTATTGAACTTAGCTACCATTTGGGGGATGAGCTGGTACCTTTTTGCCACTTGGGTTTGCCATGCCCTCTACCATGTCCTGTAGGACTACTGGGAGCCGGGCATGGAATCACGGGCAGTGTGTTTGACGTGGGGTTATTTTGGAATGACTAATGAGATGTTGGCTGGTGGCCTAGTGGGCGTGCATTGGCGACTAACCACAGGGTCAGCAGTTTGAAATCACCAGGTGCTGCTACCTGGGAGAGAGAGGAGGCTATCAGCTCCTATAAAGAGGAGTGCCAGTTCTTCGCTGTCCTATAGTGTCATTGGGAATCAGATCACAAGTAAAAGCTTTTAAAAAATTGAATATACAGGGGCTGAGCCCCGCTGGCATAATGGTTGTGTATGGGACTGAGGCCCACTGGGTTGGTGGTTCAAATCCAGCAGCAGCTCTCCAGGAGCAAAGCTGGGCCTTCTACTCCCACCAGAGGGCAGTGATATCCCCCCCCCAAATTGAATATATGTATTTTGGTTTGAATTTCCATTAATGAACTTAACCTAGCCTTTGGTGAACCTTTTTACTTAATGTATGTTCAAGGGAGGTATTTCAAACCTTGTGGCAGATACCCCAACAAATAACCCATTTTAAATATTCCGTATATACTTGTGTCATTTACAGTATTTAAGATACGAATGACAACTGTATTTTTATAATGGGAGTATTTGGATAGTTTCAGTATGACTAATTTGCTGCCTTTTAACTACCAGGTTTCTTTCTCAGTCAACTATGAAATGAATCAAGGAGGGGCACACGTCCAGACAGATGTGAGTTTATTTAAACACGTTGAAATATTGATAATGTGCATAAAGCCTTGTTGGTGTAGAGGCTACCCTTTGCTCTGTGAGCCGCGTGTTCTGTAGTGTGAAACTACCAGCACCTCCGTGGAAGGAAGACTGGCTTCATTACTCTTGGAAGCAGTTGTAGTCTCCGAAACCCGCAGAGGGCCACTATGAGGCAGCATTGACTCAATGGCAGTGAGTTTGTTTTGGTTTTTAATAAATTAAAAGCAGAAAACAACAGGAAAGTTTCAAAATAATACAGCATTTTTACTCATTCAATTCCCCTATATATTAGCTAAAATTTTACATAATCCATAGTACAATGATCAGAATCCAGAAATTAATATTGATGCCGTCTTCTTGACTAAACTGTCTTTCTCCACTGTCATCATTTTTCTCTTTAAAGACCCAAGCCAGGATTCCAGGCTTCCACATTACTTTCACTGTTCTGTCTTCTTACTCTCTTGTAATCTGTGACAGTTTCATATTTTTTCTCTCCTTTTGTACCCCCGTGACCTAAACACTTTTGAAGAACAACTGGTGATTACAGTTGACTCTTGAGCAAACAGGGGTTGGACTGTGGAAGGGTGGAGGCGTTATGCAGGCACTTTCTTCCCATGTCGCTACGTAGCGAGCTCAAGTGTTTTCTGTAACTTCTTAAAATACCAGGTGAAACTAATCTTCGTCTAGTTAACAGTGGTTCTCAACCTGTGGGTCCCGACCCCTTTGGGGGTTGACCAACTCTTTTATAGGGGTTGCTCAATTCTTAACAGTAGCAAAATTACAGTGATGAAGTAGCAACAAAAATAATTTTATGGTTGGGGGGTTCACCACACATGAGGAACTGTATGAAAGGGTTCGTCATTAGGAAAGTTGAGAACCACCAAGTTAACAGTTTGCCTCCCCAGTGAGGAAGTGTTGAAGGTTGAGGGACTAGCAGTTCCTGCAGAGAAGAATAAGTTGATATCCTCAGCACTGGAGTTTACCACAGTAGCAATGGGACAAACCATCTTAGGTTGAAGTAGTGTTGGTCAAGGGTCAACTGTAGCTTTGTAGAATAGCTCTTGATTTTGGCTTGCCTGCTATTTTCCCAGGATTAGACTGAATTTGTGTAGTTTCAGTGTATTAGGCCCACCTAGATGTTAGTGTGTCATATTACTGGTGTGCTAACTCTCATTTGCAGACACCACAGAGCTTGCCCTCATCCTCTTGCCCTCAAATTTTAGCATCCATTGATGATTCTTGGCTGTCGAAAATATCAGTGTGATATTTGCTAGATTATCATTCCTTCTGTATTTATTCATTGGTATTGCCTTGTAAGGAGCAGCTGTCCCTTTTCTCCCACTTATGTGTCTTTCATTACTTTTTTAAAGCTGTGGACTCATAGGTATTTATTTTATTCTAGTGATTATAATGTTGCTGTCTTTTTTTTTTTAACCCATAGTTTTCCAAATTTTTAGCTATGGAGAATTCTTTCATCATGACTCCTTTTGTCCTGTCAACATAACCATTCCCCCTCCTCATTTTGTGAGCATTTTCTTACTTTCTATTGACAGTTGTTCTGATCATTTGAGAGAATTTGTATTATACATCCTAAAATGATCTTATTTCCTTATTTTTCAGATTGCTTTGGGCGTGTTGGGTGGCCTAGCTGTTCTGTTGTCACTCTTAAAGACAGCAGGATGGAAGAGGCGTATTGGAAGCCCCATGATTGACTTACAGGTGTGCTCTCAGAGGACTTTCTAAACTATATTTTATCTTGTAACTTGCCATAAGTCACAGCTAGAGGACTTGAGTTTCTGTGGGGTGTAGGACGAGGATTTGTGTACATGCCTCAGTTCCCTCCACACTGCTGCATCGCAGTCCCCACTTCTGGCAGTGCGGTTCCTATTTCATCCCATCCTTGCCAGTGCTTGCTTTTCCCCTAGCCTTTCCATTTTTGTCAGTCTAGTGATGTAAAGTAGTATTTTATTTTAAGCTGTTTGTTTGTATCCCTTGACCATTTTTCTCTATTGGGTTTTCAGTTTTTTGTTGCTTAAAGGAGTTTTCAGTGTATTCTAAATATGCTTCCCCTTATAGCTTTTGATGTTGAAATACTGTTTCTAGATTTATGGTCTTTTTTTTTTTTTTACAAGATCAAAGTGATGCTTTGTTTAATAGAATTTTAACATTGTCACACATGACTATATTTTATGGTATGTAATTTCAGGAAAGATTTTTTTTGTCTTTGTTTGTTTTGGTTTTTTGTCATCATTGCCCTCTGGTGGGAGTAGGAGATTTTTTTGTCTGTGTGTATGTGTGTGATATGTGTGTGTGTGTGTGTGTGTGTGTGTGTGGCATCGCTGCCCTTTTTTTGGTCTTATGATCACAAAAATATGAACTTTAGTTTTCCTTCCTTAATCTATCTTTGTGTATGTTTATGTGTACATACATATTTGTTCTCATTTTTGCATTTACTATGCACTGAGACTATCTACTACCGTTCATCTTTGCAGTCTCGGAAACCCACAGGAACAGTTTCACCCTTCCTATTGTAAGATTGCTACCTGACCTAAAGGAATCAAATGTGGATAGGGTTGGGACTGGAGGGAGGGGTACTGTTGGGCCTTCATTTTCTGTTTGGGATGATTAAGAAGTGCTTTCCAGGCAGGTAACTTGAAACTAGAATATCTATTTGTTCCCAGCCAATCACTGAAAACCTGTGTAAGTGCCTGGCACTATTTTAGGTGCAGGTGGTAGTGTGCAAAGACAGACTTGGTTTTTGCCATCAGCTCACAAGAGTTTACCAGAGAGACAGGAAAATGTTTGATAAGACAATTCCCTTTTCATAAAATATTGAAGATGAAACTGGAATAGTTAAGTTTTTGCTAAATGGAACTGACAAATGAGGTTAGAAAGTTAACTTTGGTCCATATAGTGAGGGACCTGGTGGGTCAAAATTTGTATTTTGTAGTTGGTGAGGAGCCATTAGACATTTGTCCAAGAGGGAGTAGTATAACCTTTTAGTTCCATTTTATAAAGAAAGCTAATTCTGATGGTAGCATGGAAGATAAATTAGGGTGGGAGGGTTCCAAAGTAGGGGAAAATCAGGAAGCATTTCTAATGGTTATGGAGGGTATAAGATAGAACAGACTTAAATAAGACAGGCTATTGAAAAAAGGTAAGGACCAGAAATATAAATAGGGATTGAATTTATCTGGTTTTATAAGAGGATGCTGCATGAGTGCATGAATAAGATTTTTAAGCTTGAGAAGTTGAATGAATGGGATGTAATTTAGTGGTGTAAGTATAAATTAACTGAGTCTTAAGTTTAACAGGTTACCTTTTTTTTTTTAATTGCAGACAGTTATGAAATTCTTGGTGTACTATGCTGGCGATCTGGCTAATGTTTTCTTTATCATCACAGCAGGAATAGGTCTTTATTGGCTTATTTTCTTCAAAGTGAGTGAATTTCTGCACTTAATAATTGCCAACAGATGAATAACCATGGTGCACTCTACAACTGAACTATTTTGAGTTGGGGAGGGAGAGAGCTTTTCCGATCGAGAGCGAGTTCTGATAGTGCAGTTGTTTAAATATTCAGCTGCTAAGCAAGCAGAAGATTACAGATTAAACCCACCAGCTGCTCTGTGAGAGAAAAGAAGCAGTTCACGTCCATAAAGATTACAATCTTGGAAGGTCATGACAGTTCTCTTCTGCCCTGTACTGTCATCATGAATTGGAATTGACTTTAATGTCAGTGGATTTGGTTCTGGTTGGTTATAATCCTGAGTACTTAGGCAAGGGTTAAGTTGACTATTCACCACTCGTGTCTTATTCATTAAGTGCACCACCATTTCCCACTCTTACAATTTCCTTGGTTTATAAATTGTGCTTACTCAAGCCCTTATATGATCGTATTTAACCAACTAATTGTAATTGTAGGCACAGAAGTCCGTCTCTGTTTTCTTACCAGTGCCACTTCAGGAAGAACGCTTCATTACTTATGTTGGATGTGCTTTTGCTCTGAAGGTAAGTTATCTAAGCAGTAAGTTTAAAAGTTCTGCTGGTAAATTAAAATGTCTTTAAAGTGAGAATAATGTCAAAAATCTTTGGTTTAAAATTACTTTGGTTTTAAAAGTAAGTGTAAATTATTTTGCATGGAAAGCCTGCCTTTTTTTTTTTCCTTTCAAACATTTTATTGAGGACTCTTACAGCTCTTGTAACAATCCATGCATCAGCTGTATCAAGCACATCTGTACATATGTTGCCGTCATTATTTTCTGGATATTTATTTTCTGTTGAGCCCTTGTGTCTGCTCCTCTTTTTCCCCTCCCTCTTGCCCCCTCACCCTCGGGGACCCTGGGTAAATTATAAATTATTGTTATTTTCATATCTTACACTGACCGCAGTCTCCCCCCATGGTTTCTATTGTTCATCCCCCTTTGGAAAAGGCAGTTATTGCTGATCATAGAGATCGGTTCCCCCTCTGTCCTCTTCTCTTTGCACCTCCCCCCGCCCTCCTGCTATCGCTGCTCTTATTCCTGTTCCTGGGTTCTGTGTGAGCTCTTATCTCTCATCTGTACTTGTGCACATGCTTCGCTCCATCCCACAGTAAAAGGCAGTACTGGGGTCATGATAGTGAGGGCTAAGGAACCAAAGGAGCACTGTGTGTTTCATCAGTGCTTTACTGAACCCTGCACCCTGATTGACGCATCCCTTCCTTCTGACCCCTCTCTGAGGGCATTGCCCATTGTCTTCAGATGGACTTTGGATCTCTGCTCTGACTCTGACTCATTTTCTACAATATGGGTTTTGTTTGTTTGTTTGGGGTCTTCTGATGCCTGTTACTCAGTCCCGGCGACACCTCATGATCGTACAAGACCTGCCTTTTTTGTTTTGTTTTGTGGCCTCACTGCCTTGGTGGGAGTATGAAGTCCAGTCTTGCTCCTGGAGAGCTGCTGCTCGATTTGAACTGTCAACCCTGTGGGCTGCAGTCCTGGACACAACCACTATGCCACCAGGGCTCAGCCAAGACCTACCTTTTTTAACAGTAGTGATTTCATTCTGAAAAATCTTGAAATAATTTTTTGGGGGGGCATCACTGCCCTCAGGTGGTGGGAGTAGGAGGCCCAGCCTTTGCTCTGTGGAATCGAACCTCCGTCCCAGTGGGCCGCAGTCCTGTGCACAACCACTACGCCACTGGGGCTCAGCCCTGAAATAAATTTTTTTTTTTTTTTTTTTTTTTAGTTTTTGGGCATCACTGCTCTCCGGTGGTGGGAGTAGGAGGCCCAGCCCCACTGCTGGAATTGAACCTCCGTCCCAGTGGGCCGCAGTCCCGCGCACAACCACTACGCCACCGGGGCTCAGCCCCCCTGAAATAATTTTTAAGACTCTAGAGCAGTGGTTCTCAACCTTTGGGTCAGGAACCCCTGGGACTTGAACAACCCTTTCATAGAAGTTGCCTGATTCATAACAGTAGCAAAATTACAGTTATGAAGTAGCAACAGAAATAATTTAATGATTGGGGTCTCCACAACATGAGGAGCTATATTAAAGGGTCGTGGCATTAGGAACGTTGAGACCCACTGCTCTAGAGAAAGGCTTTGTCTCTCTGCTGGTTCTGCCCGAAGATCCTGGTCTGATGAACTTCTGCTCCTTGGTGATCTTCATAGTTTTCCATTTTTCCCCCCATGTATGCTTGTTAACTTGTGTTTAATCTGTTTTGATTTCATAAGAGATTGTCTCAAGATGTCTTCTACACCCATAGTCTTTTATTAATATAAAAAAAGAAACTCCTGGGGTAGGTGAGCCCGCGGTGGGAGAGTTCTGTGAGGGAGACCTCTGTCCCTCTCTCATGCCCACCCCCAGCAGACCCCAACCCCAGGCCATGACATGCTGGCCCAGTGGCTGCTGTCTTGGAAAAAAAAAAAAAAAAGAAGACACCCCATATCCAATATAGATTATAACCACAGGCATAGAAAGAGGTTTGGACTTAAAATGCATATTTTGATGAGACATCATTTGATCCATTGCATTCCAACTCTGACCTTCCCCAGCAGTATGTCTTTTGTATATGTCACAGTCACCCCATCATGGAACCCCAGAACTATGAGATCAAGTCCAAAATCTCATCTTTTGAATTCTTTAAATCAAATACGGTTGAGACCTTAGGCATATTTTCCACCCTGGACAGAATTTTTCTTCATCTCATCTCAAACCTAGACAACAGGTTTTCTGTTTCCAAAATATAGTAGAATGGGCACAAAACTTTTGAAAATGGGAGAAATTGGAGGGAAAGAAGAGATGGGCTGAGGCCTGGTGGCGGAAGTGGTTGAGTGCGGCACTGCAGCCCCGCGGACTTGGTGGTTCAGACCCAGCGGCGGCTTTCAGGAGCAGCACTGGGTAGCGCCCATGACCACCAGAGATGGCGGTCACCAAGAAGAACATATCGCATTAGCTCTCAAGGCTTAGAAGACGCCTCTGTTCTCTGAGACTGTCTGGGCATTGGTCGCGTCCCCAGACTCCGGTGTTGCTCATTTTCTCCAGATTGTGGGTAGAAATAGCTCAGCCCTGGGCTTCAGCCTCACCTAGCAGAGGCATCAGAAGGGCAGCTCGCAGCTCCCTTGATTAGGTGACCCCATTCTTTTCCACCCGAGTGGTGGCCTCATCTCCATGACTCCAGCCTCCCTTGCCCTTTTGCCCCTTGGACATGGCAGCGCTGCTCTGCTTAACTTGAGGCAGCAGCTATATCTCCTTGGAATACCGTAGTGGCAGCCCCAAACTCCAAAACCAGGTCGGTGAAGAGCCAATTCTATGAAATGAGCGGGGTGTGACTCCACCCACTCAGATTTAGTTGACTCTATGAAATTGGGAAGACTCTGCTTCCCTATTCCTTCCAACCATTTTGCTTCTCTCTAATCTGCATCAGGGATGGCCCTCCCCCCACCCCACCTTGGAGGACAGCAAATGAAGCTCCCTTGGCCTGTTGAGTTCCAAGACAGTTCTCCCATTTCGTTCTTTCTCTGTCCTCTTTAATCTAAGCTGATGGGTTTTCTGTTGTGGTAGGTAGTTCGATCCCTTAGTCACAGTCATAATCTTTTAACCAAAAATTATGTAGACAAATCCTTAGTGAACATTATAGGACATGTCCCCTTCCTTTATACATTTTCAAATATTTAAGTTTTGTTTTCAGTTTTGCACTTAGTTTTTAAACCCATTTCTTTCCTAGTTTACTGTAAGCAACAAGGATAAACCACACACAGCCCTTCCAAGATTTTCCTTAGAAATCTCATCAGCCAGATATCCAAGTTCATCACCCACAAGTCTACTTGCTACTATGCATTTGAACGTAATTCAGACAAAAACATCACCCATCCTCTCTTGTGCAATCCTATGACCATCATTTCTTTTAAAGCCTCCTTTGATGCACATTTGAGTCCACATTTCAAGTATCCTTTTGTTACTGGCACCAAAAGTGCTGCCAAAGACTGTAGACTTTCTAGCTGTCTTCACTCCCTCAGAGCCCCCCCAGAATTGCCTTTCCTCCCACCAGCACTTTCAGTGTGTGTCAGTCCGGGTAGACTAGAGGAACAGATTTCAGAGACACGCATATAGGATATAAGGAAAGAGTTTATATACAAAAGAAATGTGACACTAAGAAGGCATCCCAATCCAGTCCATTGCAAAGTCTTAAGTCTGATATTAACCCATATGCCCGAAATCAGTCTACAAAGTCTCTTTCCAACTCACGAAGTCACAGGTCAGTGGGTGCAGAATCCTGGTGCTGGCAGGGGTCTCCCCATGGCGCCTCGCTTCCAGGGCTCAGGGTCCATCAAAAGCATGCGGCTCCAGCTTCAGAGGTCTGGCTCCATCAGGGTAAAGCCGTGTGGTCTCTCCGCCGGCTCCTCCAGCTTCTCAGATACTGCCAGCTTGTCTTTTCCATGACTCATCGCCTCTGAGACTAACTCCCAGCAACTGGGAGATAGCTTCTCATCTTCACGAGGGAAATATCACGAGATTTCCCAGATGTCTCAGGAGAAAGCCGTGCCCAAATAGAGGCCTCATTGGCTACTCAATGGCTATCTCCAGATTAACAGGCTAGACTCCGCCCCTACATTTCAATCATAAAATTAACATAAGCACATGACTGCCACACAGTACAATCTTGGCCTATGTGACGCCATAAAACTCCCAGCCGCTGCCCATTCCCTGATTCCAAAATGACTTTCACCTTTGGTGTCTTAGAGCAGCGCCTCACTCTTCTGATACCAAATTCTGTATCAGGCTGAGCCCTGGTGGCGTAGTGGTTGTGTGTGGGACTGCGGCCCACAGGGTTTGACGGTTCAAATCCAGCAGCAGCTCTCCAGGAGCAAGGCTGGGCTTCCTACTCCCACCAGGGCAGTGATGCCACCCAAAAAAAAAAAATTCTGTATCAGTTCTGTAGTGCTGCGATAATAGGAAGACCGCAAATGACTGACTTTAAAAAAGAGAAATTTATTTTTTCATCATTTAGGAGCCCAGAAGTCTGTGTGTAGAGTGGGAGCTCCAGGGGAAGGCTGTCTTTCTTGGTCAGCAATGGGAAAAGAGCCATGATGCTTCAGCTGCTCATTCCTTCCTTCCTTCCTGGAGACCTCCGTGTGCCTGGTATCTCAGCGCAGCCTTCTTCTGCTTGTTTGTTTAATCTTTTGTATCCCAAAAGCAGTGGACTCAAAATGTAGCCCACAGTAATTCTGTCTCATTCACTTAACAGAGACATTCCTTTTTAAATGGAATTGCAATTAGGTTTAGAGGTTAGAATTGACAGCACATATTCTTGGAAGAACACTATTCAATCCATAGTACTACTGTAATTGAAAAAGATGTACTTCAACAATGCACACACACACACACACAATCAATCTTATTATAATAGACAAAAGCTGTTGAGAGCGACGAAAACCTTTCTTAGGCCAAGGAAATGACTGTGTACATCTTCACTTAGAATGCCAGATTGAGTAGAAAACAAAGTAGCCCTTTGGAAACTTTGGGTAAGAAGTGAGTTATTCTGGGTCTGTAAGGAGGAAGTAGTTTATTTCCTACTTTTATATCCCTGTAAAGAAAAGGTGAAAGGGTTAGAGAATTAATATACATATAAAAAAATTTTGTGATTTGGAGAAGAAAATGACATTGATTGCAGGCTGTTCTTTTTTTTCCAGAATGAATCTTTTCATAGGCTGACAATACTGAAACTTTTCAGCGTTTTGTTTTGTCATTTGTCATTCTCAGGCTCTGCAATTTTTACATAAACTCATATCCCAGATTTCCATAGACATATTCTTTATTGACTGGGAGCGACCTAAAGGAAAGGTTTTGAAAGCTGTCGAAGGTAATGGAAATAACCACTTGTGGCAGAATTCCTTTACTACGTTTATAAAGCACAAGAGGTGAAATATTTTACACATTTTTATCTCTCTGACCAGGTGAGGGTGGTGTGCGGAGTGCTGCTGTTCCCGTAAGCATATGGAGAACATATTTTGTAGCAAATGAATGGAATGAAATTCAGACTGTGAGAAAAATTAATCCTCTCCTTCAAGTACTTGCTGTCATCTTTTTCTTGGAGGTATAAACTGTTATAATTATATGGCAAGGTATGGGTAACCCATGAATATTAAAAGCATTTCAGCTCTGTTTTTATGACAGTACATGAGCTCTCTAACAGTTAAAATACCGTACTACTTTTACTTACATTAAAACTTAAAAAAATTTTTTTGTATAAGAATATCCTGGGCAGCTTTCTTTTGGAAAATTCCTTTGCCTGGAATCAGACCTAGAGATTATCAAAGAATAATGATTCAACACAATACAGAAATTATTGAACAATATATTTAATATCATAAGCAAATCATATTTTGCTGAAAATAATTTAAAAACATTTGTAGTAATATATTACCAGGAGACTGATAGACATTCCAACTAGATTCAGAAGAGGTCTTAGAATGAGGTTTATCACTGTTGATGTTAGATGGGTCCTAGCTGAATGCAGAAAAGACCAGAATGATGTTTATTGATGTTTCATTGGCTATGCAAATGCTTGTGTGTGAATTATAACAAATTGATAATAGTGCCAAGAATGAGAATTCCAGAACACAACGTAGACCAAGATTACTGCATGACTTAAATTTAGGAAAGGTGTGCTTCCTTCCATCATACTTTAGTCTGTGTGCTGACCTAATAATCCAAGAAGCTAGACTCCAGGAAGAACATGGCACCAGGATTAGAAGATGGCTCATCGGTAACTTAAAATATGTAGATGATAAAATCCAGCTAGAAGATACTGAAAAGGATTTGAAGCACTGCAGCCTTCATACAAATTTCACCTCCACAAAAACAAAAGAAAAGTCATAACTGGAACAATAAACAACTTGGTTAAAAATGGAGGAAAGATTGTTAAGTTTTACCTGGATTCACAATAAAAACCCATGAGAGCAGCAGTCAAAAAAATCAAACAATTACTGAATTGGGCAAAAATGTTCCAAAATTTTAAAAAGCAAAGATAATGTAATGTGTACTTGACCCAGGCTTTGGTATTTCTCAATCATCTCATATGCATATGAAGGATAGGCAGTGAAAAAAAAAAACAACTGAAGAAGAATTGATGGGTTTGAATCACGGTGCTGGCGAAGAATCCTCATGGCTCCTTAGGAGCTACGATGGTGATTCTGCATCTCGTGTACTTTGGATGTGTAATCTGGTTGGGGCTAGTCCTTGGAGAAGGGCTTCATGCTTGCTAGCAGGTTAGTAAAATGGAAGGCCCTTAATGAGATGGATGGCACAGTCTCTAAAATGCGGCGCTCAGACAAGCAGCAGTTGTGATACTGGTACAGGACTGGGCAGTGTTTTGTTCTCATTATACATAGGGCCACCGGTGTGTTATCCGTTCAGTGCCACCGAAGTACAACCTGATGATGCTGTAGGCTTGTTTCTCCCCTGAGAAGTTAAAATGAATGAGTACAAGTTTATGATACTTTAGAACAACTGGGTTGATCTGGTTAGAATTATTAAAGGGAAGTACTGAGGTATTTAGTGTTGAGTGTAGACTATGACATGGAGATTGCTTATATGGGTGACAGATTTTGTTAAGATTTGGCTGCATAACTACTTTAAATATAAATGATTAATTCTTAATTTAAAAAATTTATTTTAACTCTTAATTTTTGTTTTTGTTTTTGGGCATCACTGCCCTCTGGTGGTGGGAGTCAGAGGCCCAGCCTTTGCTCCTGTGGAGCCGCTGCTGGATTTGAACCTCCATCCCAGTGGGCCGCAGTCTCGTGCACAACCACTACGCCACTGGGGCTCAGCCTTTAACTCTTAATTTTTGAGGTCTCTTTTTCTTCTTCCAGCTATTCCTTTCACTCTTTTCCTCTGTTATTTTTCTTTTTTACTTTATGAGAAGAATGTGTCCTTGGGGCTTTTAAATAAGTAATTTAAAATATTTTATAAAATTAATAGTAATTAAAAGCAGCTTTCCTTGAGGTGTTTTGTGGAACTTTCAAAGTTGTTACATGAGAAAAGAAATTGTCCAGTTATGTACAATTTGAAAAGCCTTTGGTTAAACGAAATCAGGTAGAATCCTTTTTTCTAAGGCTTCTCTGAGTCCTTACCAAGTGTGAGAGCCACTGTTAAGAATAATTTCCAGACCAAACTTAACTGTGCTTCCTTTTATCAAAGAATAGATCTTTCTTAGAATATCATTTAGAAAATATGACTTTAAAAGTATAAAAGCATTTAGGATAATATCTGATTCAGGTTAAATACCTATGAAATATTAGTTGTTGGTTTTACTGGTAGTTTACTGAAGAGAGGATTATTCTTTGTATAGAAGTCTTTGAGTCATCATGCTATGTTTTTGTTCATGTGTGTGCTAATAAAGTAGTATTTAGCTCTTGGTTACACTGAAGAAAATACCAGCTGGATTCACGGAATAGATTGAACGCGAAATACTTAGTATTCAGTACTTCAGAATTAAAATACTAGATACTAGTGAAGTTTATGGGGCTCTTCTCCTTGCAGAACTTAGCTGTTGAGTCAGCCTCTGGGTGACGTACAGGGAAGAATGCCTCTTTTCCAGTCTAGCGGTGTTTTTATCTTGTGTTTACTTAAGTCATTCTCTTTCCTTATTCCTCCAGGTTGTAGGATTCAAGAATTTGGCATTAATGGACTCCTCTTCCAGCCTCACCAGAAGCCCAACTAGCTTCATTGCTCCTTACAGCCGCATATTAAGATACGCTGTGTCTGCTGCTCTTTGGCTTGTCATTGGCATAATACAGGTTAACAAGATGTCATTTATAGCCCTGTTTGCATATCAAATAACCTCAAATATTGACCAGATCCTAGTTTCTGTAGCAGAAGGTTGCCATAAGACCAACAATAGTGTGAAAGTCATTATGCTAATTAATTTTTTATATATATTAACTTTACACTACATTTGTATAGTCATCCTTAGCGATAGATTAGTAACCTTATTTTACAGATCAAACTGAGACACAAAAGTGATTAAAATAACTCTTAGTGATAATGGGTGTCTGAGGGTCTTTAGAGTCTTATGTGTGAGGAAATAGGAAAAACTTCTTAGATATGCGAGGGCACTTCAGAAAGTTACTGTGAAAATAGTGGAATTTTCCACAGACCCTTTGAAGCTCACTTACACATCTATTAGGATGACTGAACTACCTTTCATATTTTATTTTCTACTTGAAACAACTTATTTTTTCACATTTATTTATGTGTCATAACATCTCATTAAAAAAGTCAGTGTCCATGGAGGAAAGTTATTTGAGATGTTTACTGAAATAACTGAAAGTAAAATAAATCTCTACCTTGGGTCTCCTAACTGTAACAAGTTTTCTTCTGTGCTCACTTAATCTTTTTAAAGCATAAAGCAAAAAGACAGAAACATGCTCTTCTGTTAGTTTTGGTTTCTTTAACTTTTGAAGTAGGCAAATGAAGTGACCTCTAGAGACACCAGGCTAAATTTCCCTGAGCCCAACTAAAACTCTCTATTATAAAACATCATCGAAACCTTTATTAAACAAAAATTACAGGCTATGAGGCTACTATTTCTCTTTAAAATTTTTGTTTCAGTGACATAGTTTGCATATCATTCAAGTATTTTAAGCATATTAAAGGTTTGTGCTGTCATCACTGTGAATACGTGTGTGTTCTGCCACCTTTAACAGAAACCCAGAGCCTCCCCACCATGATCCAGCTTCCCACCATCCTTATAAGTGACATCCTACAATGTTTGCCCTTTCGTGCCTTACTTCAGTTTAGTGTTTTCATGATTCATCCGTTTTACAGCATGTGTCATGTATTAGACACACTGATTATCTGTTGATAAACACTGGGTTGTTTTCCACTTTTAGACTGCTGTGAACAGTGCTGTAGTGAGCACTGCTGTGCAGTTCCTGTTTACATTTCTGCTGTAATTACTTCGGGTAAAAACCTGTCATTGGAATTGCTGGGTCCTATGACAGTTCTGAGTTTAACTTTTTGAGGAACCACTAAACTTTTCCAGAGTAGATGTACCGTTTTCCACATCCATCAGCAAAGGATGAAGACTAATTTCTCCTGATCTTCTTTACCACCTGTTTATTTTCTTTTGTTATTTTTCAGCTGCTGCTTTTTATTGGATTTATTGTTGTTTGCATTTCTCTTAGCCATTTAGGTGGAGTTTATAGACAACTATAGAGTGTTTTAGCAAGTTTTTCAGTCATGAACTGTTAAGAGATTCGTTTCCTTCTTCATTCACACATTCAAGAACACTGTGCTGAGCTCATGGTCACACATATACTAAAGATGAACAAGCTAAAGCCTGACAGAGCTCTGAAGGGACTGTTCCCAGAGGTGAAGGAAGTGGAGACTGAAGGGAGGTGGGGGGAGTGGGGGTTAGGGATAAAGACAGCCGCACCAGCAGGGACAGCTGGAAATCGGGTGTTGAGGAGGCATCTTTTTTGAAAGCGCAAGGGAGGTTTGTGATATAAACTTTGTTGTTGTTGTTGTTGGTTTTTTGGTTTTTTAGGGCATCACTGCCCTCTGGTGGTGGGAGTCGGAGGCCCAGCTTTTCCTCCTGTGGAGCTGGAATTGAACCCCCATCCCAGTGGGCCACAGTCCTGCGCACAACCACTATGCCACTGGAGCTCAGCCCGTAAACTTATTTTTTTTAAAAAAATTCTCTGGTGATACTCAATTTATCTAAGACAACTTGTGAAGCCATTCTTTTTGAATATTTAACACACACTCTGTAGAAATAGAGATAGACCTTCCTCCTGACTTACCTATGTCTTGTTAACTGATCTTTTGCATCTATAACAATGGTGAAAAACTCCTGTCCAATAGTGTGCATATGACTGATGTGCATCAGAGCACTGAAAACAGGGTGCAAGGCAAGAGTAACAGATAGGACCTCGTCTTTGGAACCTAAACATACTGCTAAATAAGGAGCGGCAATGTGTGTGCTTTCGATGTGTGACTTTGTCACAAACTAATCTGAAAAGCAAAGCTCTTGTAATGCTCTGAGATAAAATTGTGGAACCAGGCACAAATTGGACTCTTAATATACTAATTCAGTTTACCTTTTTTTTGGGGGGGGGACCATCACTGCTCTCTGGTGGTGGGAGTAGGAGGCCCAGCCCCACTGCTGGAATTGAACCTCCGTCCCAGTGGACCGCAGTCCCGCGCACCCCTATGCCACCGGGACTCAGCCCTCAGTTTACCTTTTTAGAAGCTATTTCTTTTCTTCCCCTATTTTTCACCTGTTTTAATGTTAATTGAAAACAGACTCCCTGGATAAATTGTAACGCAATTTCAAAATTTCTCTTCCTTTTAACAGAAAATTCAGAAATGGCATGCAGGATTTTAACTGACTAGAGGGCCCTTTTTTTTTTTCTTTTTTTTTTTTTAAGGCATCACTGCCCTCTGGTGGGAGTGGGAGGCCCAGCCTTGCTGCTGCTGGATTTGAACCGCCAAACCAGTTGGCTGCAGTCCTGCACTCAACCACTACGCTACCAGGGCTTAGCCCCTTTTTTCCTTTTCTAAAGAGATTGTAATGTGGCTGTGAAAGAAAATTGAAATCTTAAAAGCTAATAAGCATGAACTTGGCTTAATTTTTCAGATCATGTTCTTTGCGGGGTTTTATGAGAGATTCATAGAAGATAAAATCCGACAGTTTGTTGATTTATGCTGTATGAGCAATGTAAGTACTTCCTAGCTTTATATTGGAACTGCTGTTTTTCTCTTTGTAAAGGTCATGAGTACATTAAGAGAGGCTTTAAAAGTGATTTGGTATGATTGGATTTTTGGTTTAATTTTCTACTGGCTGTTAATTCCAGAGATAGTTATAATGAGCTTCAAGTTAATACTTAATTGGTTTAGTTTTTTCTTCTGTATTTGCATGTCCTTGATTATGAATTCCTTATTCCCCTGAAGAATAAAGTTTAGAGCTTCTGGACATTTTGTTTCTATTAATTCAATTTCTTCTTTTTTTAGAAGTAATTTTCTTAGCCTGGTTTATCAGTATTTTTTTTCCTAAAGAAATCTCCCTTACTGCTCTATTATCTTCTGTATTTCTTTTTTTTTTTTTAATTTTTTTATTTTAGGCATCACTGCCTTCAGGTGGTGGGAGTAGGTATCTTCTGTATTTATTTTCCAAGAATTTCGTCCTTATTTTTTAAGTTAAAGAGAAAAAAAATTTTTTTTTTAAATTTACAGCTGTTTTGCTAATTCCTCCTCTTCTCTTTTCATAGATATCAGTATTTGTTCTGTCCCATAAATGTTTTGGGTACTATATCCATGGTAGATCAGTACATGGGCATGCAGATACTAATATGGAAGAAATGAACATGAATCTTAAAAGAGAAGCGGTATGAATGAATTTTCCATTTTTGTCTTTTCTTTGAGAAGTGGGCTCTCTTTTACTTAATCTAGGACTTACTGTGATACTTTTACAGAATGTCTAGGAGTAAAGAATTTACTTCAAAATACCCCAAGAGATTGGCAGGGTAGATGAGATAAAATTGATAAAATGTTAAAGTTGAGGATGGATGGTTTAACATTCTTCTGTATATATTTGGAAATTCATATAAACTGGTATTTGAACTTGTCTATAATTAAAATTTATAAGGAGACATACATTTAAGAGGGAAAATCAAGAGGATTTTGTGGATAAGAAGTTGTGTCTCTAAGGGCTCAAATAGAAAGGCAATGTTTTGAAAAGGGTGATGGCAACATATATACAAATGTGCTTGACACCATGGATGTATAGATTGTGATAAGAACTGAAAGAGTTCCCAATAGAATGATTAAAAGAAGATGCTGTATCTATGACTTTTATGAATTTAGTACTTAGTAATGGCATCTCAGAAAAAGCACTCTTTATGAACTAGATCAGTTGATTGACTATCACACATCACCTTTGGATTAGAAATGTAAAATTTGAATCCATGAAAACTTAGAACATAGTATTATGGGATATTATTCTAAGCACAAAGGATAGAAAACATCAAAAAATATTTCTATCACTTTATATGTGTAGAACATTTGTATATCTAACAAATCATATAATTAGGACATAGGAAAATAAGGTGAAATGTTTATAACAAGTGTGGCAAAGGTACTGATAGCAATATTAAAACTCATATAAGTCAATGAGATATTGCATTGAAAACAGATTCAAACCTCAGTAAGAGATAACAAAATATTTTTAAATGCATGAGCAATAACACAAAGACAATAGATAAATCAATAGATAGAAAAAAGGAAAATGTTTGGCAGAATATGGAGAGCTTTTTGATTTAGTCATCCTCTGAATCTAACTCAAAGAAATAATCAGTAATGTGAATAGCTAATTAAGGCTGGAGGTCTTGACAGTTACTTATGATGACCAAAAAAGAGAGTATAACATAAATCTGTTTTTTAATCCAGTTAGTTAGGCACAACTAAAAGCCATGTTTTACAGAATATTTCATAGCAAGAAAATTGCTCAAAGTATAATTTTAAATGAAAAGAAGTCCGTTTGATTGCAATGTTATTCTACCTCTATGTACATGCAGAAGCCCTGGTGGCACCGTTGGTTAAGCTTTGGGGTGCTCTCCATGGAGTTGGCAGTTCAAATCCACTTGGCCCTCTCTGGGAAAAGCCCAGGTTGCGTGCACCTATAAAAATTTAGATTTAGGGCTGAGCCCCGGTGGCGTAGTGGTTGTGCACGGGACTGCGGCCCACTGGGACGGAGGTTCAATCCCAGCAGTGGGGCTGGGCCTCCTACTCCCACCACCGGAGAGCAGTGATGCCCCCCCCCCAAAAAAAAAAAAAAAAGATGTAGACTTAGAATCTCAGAAACCCCAAGGAACAATTCTATTCTGTCCTGAAAGTCACTGTGAGTTGGAATTAGCTGGAGAACATTGGGTTGGGTTTGATATACATAAGCGGTTGTGTCAAAAAGTATTGTGATAAAATTATAGAACCCTTTATCAAAGAAAGATATCAAACTGTGAAGCTATGTCTCAACATATCTTCCATGTAGATCTGTGCACATCTGAAGGTGGCCTTTCCATCCCTCTGACTCTTTTCAAACAATTCTGTGCTCCTAGATTTATGCCAGCACATCAACATAGCAATCTTGACATCGTCCAGGGATTCACATCTTGTTTGTTTGGGTATTGAGAAGAAAAAGGAATGAGAAGAGGCGAGTTTCAGGCTGTAGAATGAGTGGGGTGAGGTTTCCCAACAACATTCTTATATGGCAAGCCTTGCTGTCCTGGAAGAAAGAGCAGATACTTGCGGTGAGGAGGGAAGATTTCCAGACAGCTTTTCTGCTCTTTTCTTAACTAGTGCATTTGGCAATTTTCTTAAAGCTTCTTCACAGTATACTCCTGTGATTGACCTGTGTCATTTGAGAAAATACTATCAATTCCTTCCCCCCAAAACAACAAACCACAAAAACCAATCATCATAACCTTCCAACCTGACCTATCTTGAAATTAACTGGTCCAGTAGATCCCTGGGAGGCCATTGTTTCCATTGGACCTTGCTCTTTGGATCCCACTGGTAAATCCATGACTCTTTGCCTGGCTGCAATTTTTTCCATAAAATCAACCACATTAGCTTCAGTCTGGCATAAAAAAACTGCTAGCAACGTCAACTATTTGAGCTAGCTGATCTTCCTGTCACCCTTTTGGCACCTGCTGAACCCAACTCTTTCTGAGACCAGTGTTTGCTTAAAATCGAAAGTGCCAAGCCACGTGAGATCCAAGTTCCAGCACTATCACAATCTTGGCAATTCTGTGGTCTTCTTCCACCAGATTCTGAACTTTAGTCACAGTTTCTTCATTTGTTGAGGTTGACGGTCTTCCTTCTCCTGACTCATCTTTGGAGTTTTCCTTAAGAGGTTTAATTTATCTCAAAACTTGTATAAGGAACAGTGTTCCCACAGACTTGTTGCAAATTGTTGCAAGATGATCACTTGAGTTTTGTTAAAAATTTATTAGCCTTCACCTCCAAATAGTATTTTTTCTATGGCAAATGGCCTGTAGTATTTCTTTTAGAAGACACCTAATTGAGACAAGCATGCTAACTGGGAGAAATTGTCCACAGGTAGATATTGACCCTTGAGATGCCTAAACATGTTTTGTTTGGAATAAACCCATGCATGTTTATAAACTGAAACTATGGTAGATACATACGTATCTACTACACACACAATTATATATATAGTACTTTTATTGGGGGAGCAATATTGTTTTTTTACTTACCCTCTTATATACTTAGGAAAAGGACTGTAAATGAAATATCTTGAAATGTCTCTTGGTGTTGAGGTTACTTTGTTTTTCTTTTTTGTACCTATTCATGTTTTAGAAATTCTGATTGGTCATTTCCTTTTGGGGGATGGGGGGCATCACTGCTCTCCGGTGGTTGTGAGAGCTCCCCAGTGCTGCTCCTGTGGACCGCTGCTGGATTTGAACCGTCAAGCCCGCAGGCTGCAGTCCTGCACTCAACTACTTGCATCACCGGGGCTCAGCCCGGCATTTCCTTTTTTAATATGAGATTGTTTAAATAGAGAAATTCAATGCATGTAGGCTCCCTCTAAATCGATAGAAAAAAAATCCTTTGTGTGTTTGCAGAATAGATTTAGGCAAAGAAAACCATTGATATTAGTCTCCAGGATTACCAGAGATAAGAGAAGTTGAGCTAAGTCTTAAGCATAATGGAAATTGAATAGGTGGTAGATAGAGCAAATGCTTATGTATTTTTGGTTGCCTGGATTCAGTTCTTGGCAGTTATTATTTTAATTAATTGAGTTACATATCATTGTGTCTATTCCAATTAATTGGGGGAGCATGTAAAATAATTCCAAAAGACTGCAACCTTCCTGCCAAGGAGTCAGTTCCAACTCCTAGCAAGCCTACCGGGCAGAGCAGAAGTGCCTCTCTGATTTCCACCCTGTCATTCTTCAGGTGGATAGAAAGCCTCATCCTTCTCCCTTGGAGTGGCTGGTGGTTTCAAACTGCTGATCTTGCGGTTAGCAGCCCAACACATAACCACTACACTATTAAGTATCCTTAACATTTCTAGAAAGAAAAAAAAAAAGACCACTTATAAACTTAGAGTAGTTAATTCTTAGGTTTTCAGCATGCATTAAAGAATAATAAAGTTAATCATAAAGAAGGCTAAGAATCCCCATAAAATGAACCGAGTAGAAGATCCTCTAAAAGAGTAAAAGGAATGTTATACAAACCTGGAGAAAAAGAAGAATTAGAACACAGTAGAAATTAGAGAATTTGATAAAGGGAACTTTGGGAAATGCTAAAATCTCTCTCAAATATATTTCAGTAAAATTTCACTTAGCTTCAGAATATTATAATGTCTAATACAATTAAAGAAAAATGCTACATTTGTTTTGTCTTAAGATAGGCAGCATTTTCATAACCTTGCTTTTAATTTAATTCTTTTAATTTTTCAGGAAAATTTGTGTAGCCAGAGAGGTTTGGTGCCCAACACAGATGGTCAGACCTTTCAGATTGCGATTTCTAGCCAAATGAGACAACACTATGACAGAATTCATGAATCACTAACCAGGGTGTGTATGGTGTGCACTTCAACTATACTTTGCCAACCTTTCATGTTGTTTAAATTCCAAGAACGTACCTGTTTCATTTATTAATTTTCCCTTTTCCCATTAGAAAAATGGCCCTGCTAGACTATTGAGTTCATCAGCAAGTACTTTTGAACAGAGTATAAAGGCGTATCATGCGATGAATAAATTTCTTGGCTCCTTCATTGATCATGTATGTATCCCAACATTTGAAGCTAAAGTCAAAATGTGCTTTTGGAAAAGTATGTGAATTATTTTCTTCGTCAACTAAGTCTTTAAAATTCCCCTTTTTTGGTGTTAAATTTAATACTTAGGAATAAAATTTTTAAGTACTGTGTCTAAACAATTTAAATAAGCCAATCCTTATATGTTTAAGGATAAATTTCTTATAAGTGATAGTATTTATAAATAATAAAGATATTATATACACGGAATTTATTTACCTAGTAGGAGTCAAACATAGTTAAATTGTATAAGAATGAGATGAAGTTTTGTCTATTAACACTATTAAGATGATTCCTTTCAAATTTGTTCAGGCAAATTCTAGATATTTAGCAAAATATAAGAGTTCATTATTCAAATCTTTCATGTTGTGGTTGAATTACTAAATAGCTTGTTTAAAGTAATTTTCAGTACTAAGGGTTTACAAATCTGAACTTTCATAAGGAGAATTTTGTTATTAAGTTCAATATAATAAGTTCTGACTTCTTGAAGAACATATTTTCTTGGTGTATTATTCATCTTTAACTTTTCCCTTCAGATTTTGTATTAATAAGAATGTTTTATTTCACTGCTGTTTTGAAATGACTTTTTCTGCTAGGTTCATAAGGAAATGGATTACTTTATAAAAGATAAGTTACTCTTTGAAAGGATTCTTGGAATGGAATTCATGGAACCAATGGAAAAAAGCATTTTTTACAACGGTAAATTTCACATTCCATACTATATTTGATTATTATAGTCAGAGTTCAGGCAGGGGAGTACTGTAATTATTGTTTTTTCTTTTAATTGTATCTGTGAAGTCAATTGACTTCATGAAATTCATGTATAGTTTATATATGTTTCATTTTATTATGTTATATAATAGTAAATAAATACAGATGACGTGTTGGTTGCTAGCTGTTTGGCCAGCGTCTGCTCACACGAACATTCAGCCACATACACATCCAGAGTCTTGTACATTTTTTTGTTGTTGCTGTTGGTGTATTTAAAAGCATCTGTCCTTTTGTTTACTATATGCCCCTAGTGGTTTTAAAGACCCCCATATGCAGCCGCTTGCAGCACTGGGCCTTGGTTGGTGAGGCAGAGGCTTGACTCTGGCGTGGGCTTGCAGGCTCTTTGATCAGGCAGGTGGGCGGTGACAGCTTCAGGGCCTGGGCTGCTCCTGCTGCTCCCACAAGTGGAAGAGCAGGTGGATCTGGGCAAACGCACGCAGCTCCTGCCTCACGCGTTCCTCTAGCTGCAATGACAAACCCCCATGGGTTTTTATATGATGTGAGCCCAACCTGAAATCACAAAATGTCCTGTTGCGCAGGACACTTATTATGGACATTACCAGACATAAAGACTCAGACTCAAACTTGCTGCCATCTGACTCATACCGACACTGTGAGCGTGGTGGAACTGCCCTTGTGGCTTACCAAGACTGTAAAATAGAGGTTCCCAAATTTGTCAGGGGAAAAAAATTCCTCAGCCATCCTCTGGCAATTAAGAAATTTAGTAAGTAGTATAGCCCATAATCCAGGATGAAGTGGGGGTTGCTTTTGCAGCCCTCCTCGATGGTTCCTGGGCCCCACAGGGAGACACTGCTTTGCATCTCTTCAACTCCGAACCGCTCTTGTGGGTTTCTGACCCTGTAACTGTTTATGGGAGTACAGAGCCCAGTCTTTCGCCCTTGTGGCCGCTGGTGGTTTCCAACTGCTGAGCGTGCCTCGTCTTCCTTCTGAGGAGCAGCTGATGGGTTTCCGTGGCTGAATATACATGACAGCCCAATGTGTAAACAACTTCACCACCAAGACTCTAGGTACATGTTCCCTGAGTCAGTTCCGATTCAGTACCCCTGTGGACTAGAGTAGAACTACCCGCGTGGGTTTCTGAGACTAGTTATTGTTTTCAATAGTTTTATTAGCACTTCATCCACATGTCGTACAAGTCAATAATTTAATCATCAAGAAGAGTTGTACAATTTTCACCATGTTCTTTTTTTGGCGTAGGGGGCCATCACTGCCCTCTGGTGGTCATGGGAGCTACCCAGCCTTGCTCCTAGAGAGCCGCTGCTGGATTTGAACCGCCAAGCCCGTGCACTGCAGTCCCGCAATTAACCACTATGCCACCGGGGCTCAGCCCATGTTCAATTCTAGAACATTTTCTTCCTTCAACTCTTTGTTATTCATGTAATTATTGAGACTGCATCTTCATAGGGACACAGTGCCTTATTTTGCTGGCATGGAGCAGCTGGGGGTTTTGAACCTTGGACCTTGTAGCACATGCCTACATATAAAAGATTGTTTAAGAGTGTGACACGGGAAGGATGAAGCCGTCAACTCCTTGAAAATTTGTAGGCTCCGAAACTGACAGGGGCAGTTCTACCCTGCCCTGTAGGCGTAAAGTGACCAGATTTTAAGTGGGACACCATTGGCCGGGGCGAGGGGGGAATTCTTGATTAAGCATTTGGTTTAATGTAGTTGTTAATGTAGTTGTTGTTTTCAATAGTTTTATTAGCACTTCATCCACATGTCGTACAAGTCAATAATCATCAAGAAGAGTTGTACAATTGTCACCATGTTCTTTTTTTGGCACAGGGCTGAGCCCTATGTTCATAGAGCTGAGCCCTGGTGGCATAGTGGTTGATTTCAGGACTGCGGCCCACTGACTTGGCGGTTCAGATCTAGCAGCAACTCTCCAGGAGCACTCCCACTCCCACCAGAGGGCAGTGATGCCTCTCCCCCCCAAAAATGTTCATAGAATGCAAAAATAGTATTGTAATATATTTATTTAATTTTAAAATGCGAGACACGGGAGAAATTGTTAAAAAGCGGGACATCTAGTCACCTTATGGTATGAGTCAGCATTGACTTGATGGCAGAGGAAGTGATGTCCCTAAGGAGAAAGGTCAATAATATTCTCTCACATAAAATGTCAGTGATGCCTCTCCAGCCAATCAGAGACATATGTCAACCGTAGATCATGAATGGTCTCTGGGCCTGCACTAATTCTAGCTCCAGTCTAAGAACAATTAGTTCTTAGGACATGCTCCTGATCCAAGGATTATAAATAGTATGATCTAAATTTAAAGGAGGTAATAGTATCAGAGCTTAAACTGGTTAGCCGAATCCATTTCTAGGGCCTACACATGAATAAAATTTCTAGTGAACTCCCTCTAATCATAGTTGAGGAATGTGAATAATCATTTTCTTAAATAGCACTATAAAGTCAATTATGGCAGATGGAACGTTTGATCTCCCTAAAGACTCATTTTAAAGCTGTTTCACTTAAAAAACAACAACAAAAAAAGGTGGAGGGCAAAACATGGGTATTAAGCCCCTGGTGAGTGTCCTCTCACTAAGAACCAGGGATACAATTAACCTTGGGAACTTGCAGAATGCACTGGAGAGTGGCCTGTTGCAGGTGCAGTTAGGCTAAAAACTAGCATCCTATTTTTTAATCTCCCATATGATCCACTTACATGTGTTATACTTTTTGATATCTGCTGTCTCTCTGATTGAGGTTTTTATTTTTTTGAGGTTTTAGTTTTTTTGTGGTTTTTATTTTACTGCCATTCTTGTAGTTTTGTTTGTTTTTTAATATATTTCTGTTCATGAATCCAAGATAGGTAAAAAAATCTAGAGCGACAGTAACTGGATTAATGGTTCCTTGGGGATGTGGCAGGGGAGGCGGGAGGGAAGTGGATGGGGAGCTAATAATGAGCAAGAACTGAAAAACTGGGGTTGTGGGAGTGAAACCAAATGAAGACATCTCTTTTTTTTTTTTAATAATTTTTTCGGGGCTTATACAACTCTTGGCACAGTCCCTACATGTATCCATTGTGTCAAGCATAGTTGTACATTTGTTGCCATCATCCTCAAAACATTTTCTTTCTACTTGAACCCTTGGTGTCAGCTTCCCATTTTTCCCCTCCCTCCTTCACGAACCTTAATTGTTACTATTTTTTCATGTCTTACACTGACCAATGTCTCCCTTCATCCACTTTTGTGTTGTCTGTCCCCCTGGGAGGGGGTTATATGTAGATTATTGTGATAATTTCCCGCTTTCTCTCCCCACCTTCCCTTTACCCTCCTGCATTGGTTCTGAGGAGTTTATCTGTCCACGTTTCCAGTTCTTATCTGTACCTGTGTACATGCTCTGGTCTAGCCAGATTTGTAAGATAGAACTGGGATCAAAATGGTGGGTGGGAGGAAGCATTAAAAAACTAGGGGAAAGTCCTATGTATCGGTGCTATACTTGAGTCTCCACTCCGCCCTTGCCCCCCCCCCCTCCCGTCTCAATTCACATTGATACGATTTTTTTGTTCTGAGTCTTTGATACCTGATACTTGATCCCATTGACACCTGGTGACCACACAGGCTGGTGTGCTTCTTCCATGGGGGCTTTATAGCGACTTTTCTTATTTTTCAATTGGTCCCTACTTCTCTCTGTTTTCTTCAAATAGTAGTCAGGCTTGTATCTTTTTACAGATATATAGATATATATATTAGTATTATATGTGTGTATATGCATTTACATAGAGAAATATTTATGCAGGAGTATACATTTTGTAAAGAGCTCACAGCTCACTGAAGTTTTAAAAATTGAATATAATGGATTTTATATTAATCTCTTATTTTTAACATA
Source organism: Nesogale talazaci (assembly GCA_004026705.1). Classification (NCBI taxonomy): domain Eukaryota; kingdom Metazoa; phylum Chordata; class Mammalia; order Afrosoricida; family Tenrecidae; genus Nesogale; species Nesogale talazaci. The sequence continues at coordinate 46,110 of PVJH01012355.1, forward strand.
GGATTCAACATTTGAATTCTAATACAATATATAATAAAGTTTCATTCCTTGTCCCTGATTGACCAGTTCCCTTCATTTCATAAGTCAATGATATCTTTTTTTTTTCTTCCATAGAAATTTTATGTATAAACAAGCAAGCTGTATTAGTCTGGGTAGACTAGAGAAGCAAGTGCATGGACACTCATGCATATAAGAAAGAGCTTTATATATAAGAGCAGTTGAATATTGAGAAAATATGCCAGCCCAGTCCAGATCAAGCCCATAAGTCCAATATTAGCCCATATGTCTGATACCAGTCTATAAAGCCCTCTGCAGACCCACAAAACACATGCAATGATGTTGAATGAAGAAAGATCACAGACCAGTGGGTGCAAAGTTTTGTGGGCCCAGTGGTGGTAGAAACATCACAGCACTGATAGAGGTCTCCATGTGGTTCCTCCAGTTCCCAGGGAATGGGGTCTATCGGTATAGTGCCATGTGTCTTGTCAGTAGGGGATCTCTCAGGCAGTGAGCAGAGAGAGAGAGAGAGAGAGACCATCTCTGCCTCCAAGGAGGAAATACAGGAGTTCCCAGAATCCTCAAGGGAAGGCCATGCCCACCCAGAGACCTCATTGGCTCTGACCTGATTGACAGACTAGATTTCATCCTCTCAAGTCCCAAACTAACACCAGATTATGTAACTACCACACAAACAGATAAACAAATCCCCAACCTCCTTAATTGCTATCAAGTTATGCTAACTTCAAGAACAAGTAGAATTGCCCCTCCAAATTATCCCTGTGGATGAGAGCAGAAAACCCCGTCTTTCACCAGGAGCCGCTGGTGATTTTAAAGTGTGGATCTTCCGGCTCACAGCCCATAAGTAACCTCCGTGTCACTGGGGCTCCTCACAAAGCAAGCAGACATTTGTGTGTGTTCATGCTGTTGTTAGGTGCCACTGGGTTGGTTCCCACCCTGTAAACACTAGAACAAAGTCACTCATTCCTATGCCACCCATCCCATAATTTCTGTGATGTTTGTGCTGATAGTTGCAGACCCCGTGCCCATCTGTCGTACGGAGGTTCTTCCTGAGCACTGGACATGGCGCTCCAGGGACGGGTCTGTCTGAAAACAAGTCCAAAGAAGATGAGTTGACGTCTCACCCTCTTCATTTCTGAGGGTCATCTGGCTGTACTTTTTTCAGGACAGAGTTGTTTACTCTGGGTCTGTGGGGCACAAATGGTAGCTTGTTGTACATGCTACATGTTGTAGCGTGTTGTACTATTCTGTGCTTTGCCCTTTTGTTTTCACTGTAACTTTCCCAGATTAGCTTAGCCTTTCGTTAAAGGAATAGAGAAAGGATATCCCTACTCCAAATTTATAGCCTTTTATTTTCTTAGTAAGTGAAGTATATTTATAGTACCTAGCTCCTAATGCAGTGATTTATATAATCCGATTTGACATCAGATTTGTGTTCTGTTTTTAAATCTGTCTTGTTTCTTTTAAAAAAAAAAAAACAGATGAAGGTTATTCTTTCAGCAGCATCCTCTACTATGGAAATGAAGCTACTCTCCTGATCTTTGATCTGCTCTTCTTCTGTGTTGTGGATTTGGCTTGCCAAAATTTTGTGTTAGCAGCCTTCCTGACATACTTACAACAAGAGGTACAGTTTTTATTTTTTTCTGGGTATGCTAAAATAAATATATTGGAAGTTGACGTGTATTTTTCAGTAGATGTTTGTAAAAATTTAGAACGCCAACATGAAGAACAGCATTTCAGCCAACCTTTTCTGTGATCTTCACTGTGATTAATGAAACCCTAGGGTCTAGGGGAGGGCATAGGTTGCTTGAGCTTGAAAAACATCCAAGATGATTAAACTGCTATCGGAGACAGCGGTAGTGAGTCCCATTGATCCTCTGCACTAGATTTTAACAAAGCAAAAAACAAAACAAACAAACCAAAAAAAAAAAAAAAACCCACAGGCACTGGAGTTCCTGCTCAGAGTGCGGACAAGCCCTTTTGTCTTCTAACTCACACATTCTCAACATGGGGATGTAAAAAGGGATGAGAATGGAGTCTGAAGTGGTAATTCCAAGTAGTGAAAAGCCTCTTCTTGAAATATTAATATTATCTGAGTGTTTCCCACAATGTTAAAGAAGTACACAAGTCAGTAAGGCTTACTTTATTAGTCCTGAATAGAGCTACCAAGAATCATAAACAGATGCTGCAGAGTTTTTAGAGAAAAGTAGCATTGATAAATCTTTAAAAGCAGGCTTTTACTTTTTTTGGTATTATTCATAAAATATAAATAGGAACATACATGTGTTTGATTTTTTTTTTTTTTTAGATATTTCTTTTTTGTTTGTTTGTTTTGTTTTTTGTTTGTTGGGCATCATTGCTCTCTGGTGGTGGGAGGTAGGAGGCCCAGCCTTTGCTCCTATGAAGTCTCTGTTGGAATTGAACCTCCATCCCAGTCGGCCGCAGTCCCGCGCACAACCACTACGCCACCGGGGCTCAGCCCGTTTGTTTGATACTGAGAGAGAGAATAGTCTTTACACTTTGTCTATCACCATAGAATTCCTGTCTGATAAATGAGCAGACTAGTTAATTAGTCGATTTAATTTAGGTAGTTGAACTGATGTGCATATGTGGTCTTCTTGAAGTTTCTCTCCATTCTGAATTGGTTTTCTTTTTTTTTTTTTTTTTTTGCAGATTTTTAGATTTATTCGTAACACTGTAGGACAGAGAAATTTGGCATCTAAAACCTTGGTGGATCAAAGATTTCTGATATAATTTATCAGACAACTTTCAGACAATATAATCCTAGCAAACAACAAAATGTACTGATTTTTGGGTTAGTTTGCCATATTTTCCCGACCTGGGTCATTTCACCCCTCCTTAGGCAACTTGGTGGTCCCTTGCTCCCGGGAGGTCACCATGTTGATGCAAAACTTAGTGCGGACCGGGTGGGCTGAGCGCACTGCAGCCCAGAACTCCTCGTCTCAAGTGATCCTCCAGCCTCAGCCTCCCAAGTAGCTGGGACTACAGGCGCGCAGTCCACCACGCCCGGCTAGTTTGGCCATATTTTTAAAAACTTGTAAATAGTTGTGACTTATTTTTATATCTGTGGAAAGATTTATTTTTATAACTTGTAAATATATAAGTTGCTATGTTAACATGTGATGTAATTGAAAATGCTACTTTTCCCTTACCTGTGTTATTTAGTTCACCAAATAATAAACTAGAAAGCATTAATTAAAAAACAAATTTGTCTTGCTTTCAACATTGAGCTTTATATTGATAGCCCAACAATTCCCAGTTGTCTCTGTAGATCATTTATAAACAAAAATTTGCTGATGTTTTTCAGCACTGATAAGGTGATTGTATTCATATGTTCTTCAAGAATGATTTGCATGATTTTTGCATAAATGTTGAAAATTATTTTGAAGTATATTTTAAAATTCTGAATTGCTTTATTACTGACTGAGTGTGCTTCACACTTCTGACTCCTGGTTGTGTAGTGGTTACGCATTGGCCTTCAATCTGCAAGGCCAGCAGTTCGCGCCTTAAGAGAAAGGTGGGGCTTTGGACTCCTGTAGAGTTGCAGTCTGGGAAACTCCCCGAGCCAGTTCTACCCTGTCCTCTGGGGTCCCTGAGAGTCACGGCAAAGACCCAATGACTGAGTTTTAGAGTTTGACCTTGCTCCGTTGTACTTGCTCGCTCTGCTTGGCAGCAGAGCTCTCTTTCTCTGAGGGATGAACAGGCAGCTCATGAAATGGTGCACAGCAATGTCTTTATGCTTGAATTAGATTTGATCTATTTTTTCTACTGTGTTTACATTTATTTGGTTTACCCTTACTCAGTTATAAAAAGGGATGTTCTGCCAACATAAGCTTGTATACATTTTGAATTCATAGTTTAAGAGCTCACCGGTTTTGCTCTTCAATTATGTTCAAAGATCACAGGTAAACAAATTAACCATACAATTATCATATTAGGACAGTGCTTTATTGAAAACAAATTTAGACTTAAGTCAGTGAGCTTGCATTTTTTTTCTAAATAAGGAAAAAGCATTGTAATCAGTAATATAAGCAATGTAAGTTCTGAGCCATGAAGTTAATACCTGTCCATGATTTTTTTCCCAATAAAGTCTTTAATAATCATTTTCATTTTATACCATGCTTTTGGAAAACACATGTATTTCAAATGGATAATTAATCCCAAATCCAATATTCCTCATTGCCTTCTCTATCTAGCACTGTATAAATATAGACATGGAATGTTACGTAACTATTGTTCATATTTGTAAATTGAAAACATACAGTAAACATTTGGTGTTTCTGTTTATTATTTCATTGCTGTAGATCTCATGAAACAGCATGAGATATTGCAGCACTTGATACTTTGTGTCTTTAGAAGTATATGTAAAAAAATGTTTAAATAAATTTTTAAAAAATGTTCATGTAGTTGTTTTTATGTACCATTGAGTCTGTCTTAACTCAGCAGCCTGACTTGACAGTGGAGCACTGCCCAAGGAGTTTTGTGAGCTGTAACATGTGAATGCATGGAGCTACTGGATGGATTCAAGTTGCCAGTCGCCAGTCTGTTTATTAGCAGCCAGGCACGTCAGAGCAGCCCACGCACAGAGAGGACCATGGGGCCAGCCCCACCACAAGACATGACTTCCCGCTACCATGGACAACACTGGAGGCACAGTGTGGGAATTATACCCAATCTGGCGCCACCACACGAGGGCGAAACACTAAGGGTGAGCAACAGAGCAGCAAGGAGAGCAAAGCCATGAAGTCCCTGGGGAATACCAAAAATAGATTTTGGGGCCAGGGCCTGGCATCCCATCACACTCCCATCTGAAAACAATCCTAAAGGTCAACAAACAGACCTGAAACTAGTTTCAGGTTTTTCTTTTTGTCGTTTTTTTTAATTGTTGGTTTTTTTGTTTTGTTTTACTTTGTTTTGTTTTGGTGCTCATTGTCTCTGCAGGTCTAGCTCTCTAAGATAGGTGAGATAAACAATCTGGAGGAGAAAACAACAGGACCTACAGTTCTGGGGGGACAGCAGAGGAGGCGGCAGGGGAAAGGATGGAGGGTTAACAAACCCAGGGACAAGAGAACAAGTGATCTAAAATCAATGGTAAAGATAGTGTAGGATACTTGGTGGGACTTGATGAAAAGCTATTACCGAAACCAAAATGAAGGTTGAGCATGATCGTGGGACAAGAGGAAAGTAAAAGGAAATGAAAGAACTAGGAAGCAAGGGACATTTACAGAGGTCTAAACACATTTACATATGTAAATTTATGACAGGGAAATAGATCTGTGTACATATATGTTAAGGTAGCAGTCAGGCATTGGGTCTCTACTCAAGTACTTCCTCAATAAAACAACACTTTGATGCTCACCTTCTTGACATGATTGCTGAAGACAAAATGAGTGCATAAAGCAAAGGTAAAGAAAACTGATGGTTTTCTACTCCCACCAGGGCAGTGATGCCACAAAAAAACAAAACAAAACTGATGGTGCCTGGCTATCAAGAGATGTAGCATCTGGGGGTCTTAAAGGCTTGAAGATAAACAAGCAGTCATCTAGTTGAGAAGCAATCAAGCCCACATGGAAGAAACACACCAACCTGTGTGGTCATGAGAGGTATTGATGGGATCAGGTATCAGCCATCAAAGACCCAGAGCAAAAGTCATAGCAATGTGACTGAAGGGGAGGGCAGAGTAGAGCCAAAGTCCATCGGACAGTTGGATGTCTCCTTAGCGAAGGGTCTGGGGAGGAGACAAGCCAGTCAGGGTGCAGTATAGCACCGATGAAACAACTTTCCTCTAGCTCTTTTTCAAGTTTATTTTTTATAATTTATTGGGGCTCATACAATTATCACAATCCATACATACATCCTTTGTATCAATCCCTTTTGTCCATTTCCTCTAGTTCTTTAATGGTTTCTACCTCCCTCCCCCACTATAATGATCCCAATTCTACCTTATAAATCCAACTAGACCAGAGGATGTACACTGGTACTGAGAAGAGCTGGAAACAGGGAATCCAGGACAGATAAACCCCTCAGCACCAATAATGGGAGTAGTGATACCAGGAGGGTAGAGGGAAGATGTGGGGAGAAAGGGAACCCCTCATAGTGATGGACATATAACCACCTTCCCACCCCACCCCCAAAGCAGGACAAGCAACAGAAAAGTAGGTGAAGTGAGACTGCGGATGATGTAACCTTTGAAAAGAATTCAAAATTTATTGAGGGCTCATGAGGGAGGGAGGACAATGAGCTCATACCAAAGTCTCAAGGGGAAAGTATTTTGAAAATAATGATGGCAACATATGTACAAATGTGCTTGAGACAATGGATGTATGACGGATTGTGATAAGAGCTCTAAGAGCCCTCAAATGATTGAAAAAAAAAAAAAAAGCTGAGCACTTAATACTATACCACGAGGGCTCCTACAAGTACATACTCATTGCCACCATCAAGTGCATACCAACTCAAAGACATTCCACAGGTCAAGAGCAGAAACACCTCACAGGATTTTCAAGACTGAGACTCTATAGAAGCAGTCTTCCTCATCTTGCACCCCCACAGTGACTGGTGCATTCTAACCACCAAATTTTCCTCCCACGCTTAACTCCCCCCCATGCCTCTAGGACTCATAGAAGTACATGCTATAACCCAAGGCAGACCCTGTACGGTGTGAGTGGAATCTAGCTCTGCAACCGTGGACGCTCAAGTAGAACTGTTCCCATAGGGTTTCTAAGACTGTAAATCTTTACAAATGCCGATTGCCATATTTTTCTCCTCGGACTGGTTAGTGGGTTCAAACTACCAACCTCTGTGTTAGTAGCTGAACATTTAACCAGTGTGGCACTAGAATTCTTAGAAGTGTTTACTACTGTCAAGTTGATTCTGGCACTGTGGCATATAACATAGGGTTCCCAAGAATGTAAATATTTTTTTTTGAGACTGTAAATCTTTTTTTGTTTGTTTGTTTTTTGGGGCATCACTGCCCTCTGGTGGTGGGAGTAGGAGGCCCAACCTTTGCTCCTGTGGAGCCGCTGCTGGAATTGAATCTCCATCCCAGTGGGTCGCAGTTCTGCGCACAACCACTATGCCACTGGGGCTCAGTCCGAAACTGTAAATCTTAATGGGAGCAAACAACCCCATCTTAGGATCTTTTGATTAACAGCCCCTGCCACGAGGACTTCTGAGAAGTGTACCAGCTCCCTAGAATAATTCTGTCTACTACTGAAATATTTGCAAATGCTTGTTCATCTGCCACTGCTTCTGGGAAAATTGCTTTTTCAGAAGACACTTGGTTCCCTAAATTAAATTACCATGAACACATTGCTTGCAAATTACATATGTTTGAATAAAATGTTTATCCTTTCTGGTGTCTGTAAACATTGACAAATGCAAGCCTAGATAGATGCGAGTCATGAATTGGGATGGTTTAATGAAAAATGCTCCAGATTTAGCAATATGAGCTCTGGAATAACACTAGAATTTTAACCTTGGGGCCTAACTTCTGGAGTTAGTGTAATGCACAGTTTTCCCCATCCCTCGGTCTCCTTGGAATTTTGTTTTGTTTTGGGGGCATCACTGCTCTCTGGTGGTGGGAGTAGGAGGTGGAGCCTTGCTGCTGGATTTGAACCTCCAACCCAGTGGGCCGCAGTCCCGCGCACAACCACTACGCCACCGGGGCTCAGCCCCTCAGAATTTTTAACACATTCTGAATTACTCAGAGGCCAATGGGTTAGATGTGGATGTCTCTCAGAAGAGCTGCTCAGGTCACCCCATCTCCTTAAGACATGGAGACAGAGTGTTTTGTGACATTAAGTGTGTCTCTTGTTTCATCTGATGGTTCGTGGCCAAAAAGCTAATCCTCGCCATGCAATTAGTCAGCAAGGAACAACCTGAGATTGTCCCAACATTCGAAGAAATCATCCTGAAACCTGCAAAACATTTGGGAAAGTGCCTGATCCTCCCAGGGTGAGACTTTCAGAACAAAAGATCTAGTCTCTCTGTATAGTGACAGCCTAAGTTGCTGTCAGACTCCTCCCTATGTCACTTAATAAACTCTTACCGTGGAGCTGCTGAATTGTAGAGCTCAGGGCATGAGGGCTAGCAGCCCTGTCGGTTAAGGAGCTTTGGGACATTGAACCAAGTCCCTTGGCATCTTTGAGCTGTGTGGTTTGAGGCCAGTCACTAGCTCATGAAGACACTGGGTAAATAATGCCTACCTCATAGGTCTTTCCATGGTCACATGGCAAAAGCCAATAGACAGACTTGGGATTCGATAAAGGACCATATCAAACATGCAAAAAAAAAATCAACACGCTTACTGCTGTTTCATAGCTGTGCTGTCAGGCATGGTAGAACTGCCCCCGGTGAGTTTCTGAGATGAAATTATCCCAGTACTCTCTTCTAAGAACTCTGGTGCTCGGCTACTAACACAAGAGTTGATAGTTTGAACCCACTAACCAGTCTGGGGAGGAAGCTTTCTGGTGTAGAAAGCTCCGTCTTTCTTCAGAGGAGAGGCTGGTGGTTGTCAGCAAGCAGCCCCATGCCTTCCCGCTAGGCCTCCATTTAAAGGATCCTCTGGAAGACACACATTTTCTGTGTAGAAACACCATTGCTGTCCCCAGGGATGATCCACACGAATCAGTCCCCTCCACAAGTAGAGTTATTATTGCAACTGATGCCAACCCTCATTTAGGAGCAGAGTACATTTTTGTGATTCGTGTCTTATTTTCATGCGTGCATCTATTAGAATATACCTATGTGTATGGTGTCTTTCACGTACTTCGGAATGATCGTCGTCTGAACGGAAGTCTTCCACGAGGTGGGGATACCTGGTATCAGATTCCAAAAGGGCATGATTCTCTCCTTTGGGATCATTTTTCTGCATGGTGTGGGATATTTTCTCTCAGGTAATTCCCTGGGGGTAAAATGACTCTTCTCCCAGCTAAAGGTTATTGGAATAATTTATTTTACTTTTTTTCCCCCTTTTAGCTGTTCTGAGTATTCCTGAAAGGGAAAAACAAAGATACTGCAAATAAATCCAGAAACCAAACTTGCTGCCATGGCTTCTGTTCTGAGTTCCGGTGGTTGAGGTTCGACAGAGCAGATGTGCGTCCTCGGGTTGACTTGGTTGCAGTCCTGCTGGAGGCAAATCACTTGCCCTTTCTTCCTCGGAATCACTGGGGGCGTCGACCCATCGATTTTTCAATTTGTCGTCAGCTGTTGGTGCCACTTTAAAAGCCAAAAAAATCCCATAGGATCATGACACAGATTCTGATGTGCCTGAGATCTTAGAAATACTTAGTTGCAGGGCAATGTTGGATACTCTGAAGAATAGCACCCCACATTTATTTTTCTCCTTAGATTATACTATCTTAATATTTAAGATACAAAAGAGCATCCATTATGACACATCAATTATACTAACATAGCTGAATCAAAGTGTTTCAGTCGTGAGGGTGATGGGTGTGGGAGCTCCTAGGAAACTAAAATGTCTAGAGGTTTACACTGTCATTGTCATCAAGTAAGTGGCAACACGAATTCCAGAAGCAGTTCTGAGGAGTCATTAGGGAAGGAGGCTAGAGAGGAATGAAGCTCTTTGAGAAGGAGACGTCTCGGCAGAGAAGAACTCAGAGCCACTGGGGTGGAGGAAGCAGGGAGACGCTCAGGTGAACACAAGGAAGACATCCTGAGGTAAAGGTGAAAGGAAAAGAAATCACTGAAATTGGACCATAATGTTTAGGGGGACCATTTTGATTCCAGAAGTTGCATATGTTTTGGAAAAGGTAGGTGCAGTGGAAGTTACAAAGAAGAGGAGGGAGGAATGTAGATTTGCCTCATCCTAGCATGATTAATTGAAAACAATCATTTCCCCCTTTACTGAGATCAACTAATAACAGATTACTTCTTGCCTCAAAAACCAAAACACCCCACTCACTGGCATTAAGCCCATTCAGACACCTACTGACCCCGGAGCACAGAGCAGAACTAAGTGCCCTGTGGGTTTCCACACTGCAAAGTTGACAGGAGAAGAAGGCCTCATCTTTCTCCCTTGGAGCAACTGGTGGTTTCAAACTGCTGACCTTGGAATAAGCAGTCCAACAAGTAACCCACTGCACTGTGAGCGTTAGAGTAGCTAGTAATTTGGCCTTCCACCCATATCTGTTAGTATATCTGTTGTCAATTGGAGAGGATTACGAGTGAAGGGATGGAGTCTAGCCTCTCAGTCATAGTATAGCCAATCAGATCTCCGTGTGATCATGGCCTTCCTCTGAGGATTCTGGGAATTGCTGTATTTTCCTTCACGGAGGTGGGAGACACGTCTCTCTCTCTCTGCTCACTCCCTGACAGACCCTCTACCGACAAGACACGTGGCATTGCAGCTATGCTGATAGACCCTGTGCCCTGGGAACTGGAGAAGTCATATGGAGACCCCTGCCAGCACCGATGTGCTTCTACTGCCACTGGATCCCCAAGACTTTGTACTGGCCTGTGATCTTTCTGCATTTGACATCATTGCATGTGTTCCATGAGTCTGAAGAGGACTTTATAGATTGGGATTGGACATAGGGGTTAATATCAGACTTACGGTCTTGATCTGTACTGGGTTGGAATATTTTCTCAGTATTCAGCTGCCCTTATATGTAAAACTCTTTCCCATACATATGAGTGTGTTTATGAATTTGTTTCTCTAGTCTACTCAGACTAACGCAACCTACCCGCAGCCAAGAGACTGAGTTTGATTTAGGAAGCTGTGGTTTGCTGGCCTCCAGGTCTTGCAGGGCAAGACAAAATGACCTTACGAAAGAGTCCAGGTGGTGCTGTAAGTAGAGTGTCGGACTACAAACCCAAGCAGGTATGAGAATAAATGTAATGTCGGTGGGTTTGCTCTTATTTTCCAGTTTGAGTCGGGCTCTTTATGGCTGACATTTCTCTTGTGGATACAGAAAAACCTTAAACTCAACGTAAGAGGACTGTTAATAGTTGTCCTCTTCCGCAAGGGCAAGGAAGTGCCTGCTGGGAGAGGTGGGCACGTGCACTGGAACCGCAGAGTCCGCAGGCTGAGGAGACTCCCCTCTCAGAGGAACAGGCCGCATCTCAGTGGCCAGCTTGTCTTGTAAAATGGTCTCAAGTCTGTGACAGAGAGACCCCATGGAAATATAAGAATCAGATTTTTTTATAAATCATTTTATTGGGGACTCATATATTGTTTATCACGATCCATACACACATATATTGTGCCAAGCACCTTCGCATGGCTGCTGCCATCATCAATCTCAAATCATTTGTTTTTCTTCCTGAGCCCTGGACATCAGCTTTTCATCTTTCCCCCTCCCACCCTGCTCCCCCACTAACCTTCGATACTTCATATATTATTATTATTTTGTTATATCTTTCACTGCCCGACGTCTCCCCCCGCTCACTCCTCTGCTGTCTGTTTTCCAGATAGGAGATTATATGTAGATCTTTGTAATTAGCTCCCTCCACACTCCTGATATCGCTACTCTCATTACTGGTCCTGAGGGGCTCATCTGTCCTGGATTCCCTGTGCTTCCAGTTCCCATCTGTACCAGTGTACCTCTTCCAGTCCAGCTGGGTTTGTAAGGTAGAAATGGGATCATGAGAGTTGAGGAGAGGAAGCCTTTAAGAACTAGAGGAAAGTTGTATGCTTCATCTTTACTTCACTGCACCCTGACTGGTCTATCTCTTTTCCACTCCCCTTCTGTAAGGGGATGTTCAATTGCCCACAAATGGGCCTTGGGTCCCCACCCTACACTCCCCCTCATTCATAGTGATGTGATTTTTGTTCCTTGGTGCTTGATACCTGCTCCCTTCAACCCCTCATGATCACACATGCTGGTGTGCAAGAATCTGAGATTTTGAAGGGCGCCTATGGCTCTGTTTCTGGACAGCCAGTGCATATCCTCTGAATCTCAGATACTGGAGGCTGCAGAAAATAAAAGAAACGATAGCTATCTAAAGGGCGTTATCAATCACAAAGACACTTCAAAAGAGTCATGGGAAAATGGAATGAAAGGATAAGGACATTTTCCCACAAATCTTTTGAATCTAACTTATGATCAATCTTTATTAAAATGCTACATTTCTATTTGACAATTACCACTATTCCACGCACAACCCTTCTATTTTTCCTATTTCCTCCCTGTTTAAGGATGTAGCCAGGTACGTAGTGCCAGTCTGAGGTGTCCAAGCATGAATGCTTGATCTTGGACCGCAGAAGCCTGTGCTCCACAGTGGGGCCCTGACTCTGTACTGAGTCTTGGCAAAAGTTCAGTGATTGGAGTTCTTTATGTGAAGGTGTCCAGTGTTTGCTGACCCTTTAACCAACGATGTGACGTCCAGGTGGTTCACTGGACTGCGATCAGCAAGGTTGGTACCATCAGGCCCTCAGAGGGAGAAAGACAGGGCTTTCTACTCTATGACAGTCTCATAGAGACCATAACTTATGCAACGGTTTGCAGGGGATGTAGTGGGGCGGGGAAAGGGGGGGGGGGTAAACCACGAAGGTCGGATGGGGCGTGAGCACTAGGCGGAAGGTGATTACACAACTCGTTTTAAAGGTGATTTAATCATGGGGGGAGGGGAGAAAATGGATTGTGGTGATGATGGTATAATTTGTGATATGATTGAACGATTAGATTGTATGCTATGTGGATTAAGTGCCAATAATTTTATTTTATTTTATTAATTTTTAAGTTTATTTTATTAATTTTTAAGTTTCAGTTTATTAATTTTAAGTTTCTTGGGGGCTGATCCCTGGTGGTGTAGTGGTTGTGTGCGGGCCTGCGGCCCACTGGGTTGGCGATTCAAATCCAGCAGCAGCTCTCCAGGAGCAAGGCTGGGCCTCCTACTCCCACCAAGGGGAAGTGATGTCCACACAAAAAAAGTTTCAGTCTTGGAAGCCCACTGGGAAAGTTCTACACTATCCTACAGGGCTGCCACAAGTCAGTGGGAACTAGGTGGCCACACTTAATGTCCAGGGCAAACACAGGCAGGACAATTTGCCTGTGGGAAGGGTGTAGTAGTTAAAAGATGAGTATGCAGAACTAGACAGTTTACTGCAGCATGTCTTCAATGATTTACTTTCCAAGATTAGCTAATCAGATGCGTATTATCTAATTGATGTTAAAAATGGGGGCCCTGTGGATGCCAATTCAAGGTCACATGATCATAAATCACACGCTGACCTCCACTTAGCCAGGGAGGTAAGCCTGGAACCTTTTTTAACCTGGAGCTATGTGCACGTCCCAATCACGGCCTTCCCCCACTCCTAAAGTCTCGCCTGAGACATGATTCATTGACCTAACATCAGTCATGATTTTGTGATTATTTCCTTAAAATAAAAGGATATAAAGGCCTGAGTCCTGGTGGCGTAAGTGGTTGAGTGTGGGACTGCGGCCCATGGGCTTGGAGGTTCAAATCCAGCAGCAGCTCTCAGGAGCAGCACTGGGTAGCGCCCATGTCCACCAGAGGCAGTCATGCCCCCCCCCCAAAAAATACAATAAAAAATCATATATAATGAAAACCATGGCTTTGAACTGGCAGCTCCACCATCATGCCCCAAACCCAATGCCAGTGAGTGAATTCCAACTCATTGCGACCCTCTATAAGGAAGTAGGCCTGCCCCAGAAGATTTCAAGTGCTGTCAATCTTTACTGAGACAGCCTGCCACATTTGTCTCCTGGGGAGAGGCTGATGGGTTCAAACCTGCCACCTTTGGTTAGCAGGAGAGCAACGAACCCCTTCGCTACTAGATAGTAGAGAGAATATGCTCACTCCTTATTCATTTACTTTGGTAAGGGAATGGGGAAATGGAGGATGACCACAGCATTCCACAAAACAGAGATTGACAGCTGTCCTTATGTAACTGCCCAGTTAACCACTGCATAACAGCCAAACTTCTTGGAATCATGGCGCAAGCAAACTGACACTTGGCTGTCACATTGCTTATGTCACACTGCAGCCATCGTTACTGACAGAGGCATGCAGTGAATGCACAGACAGTTGGATACTAGATTTTTTATTGCTTATGTAACATGTCAGACAACGAGAAAGACAGTAAGTGAGAAGTAGGTGTAATAAGCAGATCTAGAATGGTGAATATTAGGTGAGGTCGTGCGTTTAGTCACCTCGAACTGTGTCTGACATTGCTGGCCTGTGAGGGACTTGTCCTCATCTGTAGTTTTAATCCCTGGTGGTGGAGTGCTTATGCAAAACCAGCAGTTTGAAGCCGCCAGTCGCTCTGTGAGAGAAAGGGTTTCCTGCGCCTGTGAAGAACTCCAGCCTCAGAGACTCAGTTCCACCCAGACCGGCAGGGTCCCTTTGAGTCAGCAGGCATGGTCTTTTGGTGATCTTAAAGACGCGAGGACTTAAGAATGACAGCAGATGGCAGGAGAACATGCACTGGACCCGCCACAGCCTCTCCTCACAGGAGGGTGAGAGAAACACACCCCATGCCCAGATGCCTGTTCCCCAAATTCAATACCTTGTGACCCCTAACGTTGACTCTTTCTTCTCTTCATCACACTTCAACAGCTCAGATGAGTAAAAGGTGAAATGTACCCCACACCTAAATCCCACGGCCAACATGCCCCTGGGTCCCTAGCCCCACCCCCCACCCCACCCCCCAAAAAGCAAAACCCACAGCCATCTAGGCGATTCCGACTCACGGTGTCCCCAGGCTGTCATCCTTACAGGGTCGGACAACCTCCTCTCTTCCCAGAGGAGTGACCGGTGGGTTTGAACTGCTGGCCTTGCTCTTAGCTGCCTCCACCTTGTACTGAGTTTGAGGAAGTGGGTGGTAAACAGATAAAGACACTTCCTGTCGTCGGGATCCTGAGGAGGTAAAAGGACAGCACGGCACAGGCTCGGAGGTGGGGCCAGGCCCTGTCTGTCTGCAGAGACCCCGCATCTGCAGTCGGGCGGGACTGGCCAGCCGTTGGGCAAAAGAATTTGCTTTACATTTGCTTTCAAAGCACAAAAGTCCCCGTCTCTCTAATCCAGCCTTCTTTCCTTGCTCGTTGCTCTTTGCATCGGCTCGCGGCCTGGGGTCCGCCCACTGAACACTTCTCATTGGTGGGAGCCTCTCCCGAAGCCACCATGGCAGGCGGTGTCCGAGAGGGGTGATGGAGAAGGGGCGAGGAGAGCAAGCTCAGAACACATAGCCCCAGTCGGCCCCGGGGCCTCATCTAGTTGGGCCTGGGCTATTCCTTGGGGCAGGTTGCCTGTGATTCTGCTGGGTGTCCTAGTAGCAGTGGCTTACACTTTTTCTGGGAGAAGCTGAGACACAGAACTGAGGTAGCAGGAAAAAAACAGCTGGTAGCCAGGCGGGGCATTGAAAGCATAGCTTTAAAATGAACCACAGCACTTCCCACACCCCTGTCTCCTCACCACGGAGTTTACAAATGTCGTGAAAGCCAAGACAAAATAATGTTTCTGTGGCACCTTGGTTCTCAATATTTGCAGAAATATCTGTGTTTCCTTACAGGTAACTTTTTCCCCCTGCTGCTTTGTATTATATAAGCACACCCATGGCAGCTGCCACGAGCGTTCAGTAAAGTAGCATGTTAAAGGATCCCTCCAGAAGTAGCTAGGCCACGTATGCTTAAGCCCCAGAAGGTAAAGAGCTACAAGATTTTATGCATGGAAGCATCTGTCCTAAACACTAAACAAAATTGAGCCCAGTCATTCCCCTATAAAGCTGAACTCATCCCCCACTACCACCTCCTCCCCAGAGAGTGAGGATAAGGAGGTGAAGAAGAACCGTGACCAAGAGGCTAAGCTTTGGATTCAGAGACTTCTCTATTTACTTCTGTTACAGCCTCTTCTCTCACCTGTGACCCTGGATCCTGTCTCCAGAGGGCTGGACCGAGGACTGATGGGGCTAAGAAGAGGAAAGTTGTTAGCACACTGCCTGACGTAGGTAAGGGCACAATGCATCGAGTATATCACTCTGCCTGAATTTTTATTTTTACAATCTCAAAACAACATGGCATTTGCTTTTAAAACTCTCTTTTGTTTGTTTTTGGGGCATCACTGCCCTCTGGTGGTGGGAGTAGGAGGCCCAGCCTTGCTGCTGGATTTGAACCTCCAACCCAGTGGGCAACCACTACGCCCCCAGGGCTCAGCCCACTTTTAAAACTTTTTTGGTGGTGTGCCAAGACCTGGCTATGCTGACTAAAGAAGTCTGCAGAAAAACTAAGTACCATTTCCAGGACTGCCTGGCTCCCCCTGCACCAGCACTGAGATGAGGCTCTGAAGGCAGCTGTAGGCCACTGTCACACAGGGTGCACAATACAGGATGCAGAGGGCTTATTATGTGCTGCTCAGATCCCATCCCCGCCTCTGTGTGTCCCTTCAGGTTCTTTGGGGCTCTGGTAAATTGGGTGCTATTCTGATTGCTCACAAGAGGGGGAAGGAGGGAAAAGATTGCCCAAAGGGTTCAGCTGACTTCTCCAGAGAAGCAAAAGCCGCAATGCTCTTCTGCGAATGCATAGAAAGAGGTTTGAAGTGATTGAACTATGGAAAGAGAGGATGTACCTGTATTAACTGTCAATAAAGTGATTTTGGGGAAAAAAGGTGGAGGGAGCAGAAGTGGTTCCCAGGGTTAGAGGAGAGGTTGCATTCAGCCCCATTCAAGGCCCGGGGTCAGACGTCAGCCGCAGGCTTCTCCTGACTCCTGTAGCTGTAGGAGCTGATGAACAGGAAAAAGACAAGGCAGGAAGACCACAGACTGGTGGATGCCAAGCGGAATGAACCTGAGAGTAGTCTAATGAATCCGAGACTAACAGTCTGTGATGGCCTCCTGAATCGACAGGGGATATGATAGGAGGTCAAGAAACTGGATACAGGATTCAATCCAGCAGAAGTTAGCTAGCTTCCACAGACTATTTACACTGAGTAGACCATCCCCTGAATGAAATCTCCCTCAGCCATATCAAGACTGTGACCAAATTATGGTCTATTTTCTCCATAACTGCTTGACTTCTTCACAGAAGATCCCATCATGAAGTTGACCACACAGCAAGGGAGATATCTGGCCCATCCAAGTTGACAAAAAAACCTAACTATCACACTCAACAGCATGACACCCAATAGCATGAATTAATTTGTCCAAATAGGTCCTGAGTACAGAAGTAAGATCAAAACATACAACTTTACTCTAGTTCTTCAGTGCTTCCTATCCACCACTATTATGATCACAATTCTACCTTACAAATCCGGCTAGACCAGAGCATGTACACTGGTACAGATAGGAACCAGAAACATAGGGAATCCAGGACAGAAGATCCCTTCAAGATCAGTGATGAGAGTGGCAATACCGGGAGGGTGGAAGGAAGGTGGGGTAGAAAGGGGAAAACCAAGTATGAGGATCTGCATATAATCTCCTCCCTGTGGGATGGACAACAGAAAAGTGGGTGATGGGACACATCAGACAGTGTAAGATATGACAAAATAATAATAGTTTATAAATTATCAATGGTTCATGAGGGAGAGGGTGGGGGAAGGAGAGGAAAAATGAGGAGGTGATACAAGGGGCTTACGTAGAAAGCAAATGTTTTGAGAAAAATGAGGGCAACAAATGTGTTTGACACTTAATGGATTATGTATGGATTGTGATAAAAGTTGTATGAACCCTCAGTAAAATGATTAAAAAAGATCAATGAGTGGAAGTGATGAGATAGTGGCTTTTCACTCAAGAGAAGGAATGACTTTCAGATAACACACCAGTGGGCTTGGAGTGGACACCTGACTCCTTGTGATCTTGTGTGTGTAGAGTTGTACTCCTCGGGGTCTTCAATGCCTGATTTGGGGGAGCAGATTCCAACTCCCCCAAACCAAACCCCCTGCCATAGAGTCAGTGCAGAGTCATAGTGACTCCCTGTGGGTTTCTGAGGCTGTCCCCATTCACAGGAGCAGAACTGGTGGTTTCTACCTGCTGACTGTGCGGGTCACAGCCCAACTCATAGCACAGCTCCACCAGGGTCCCCGAGGGAAGTCAGACACATCGCCCTTTTCTGTGGTGCCTCTGGATATCAGTGGACTCAGCCCACCAAACTTGTCAGTAGTCAAATGTTGAACCATCCCCAAGCCCAACCCTCTACCATTAAGTGGATTCCAACTCCAAGTGACCATGCCCACACATAGGGTTCCCAAAACTTAAAATCTTTTTAAAAAATCCTTGTACAAATGCAGGGACAAGGTGGGTGAGAGAAGGCCAATAGGGATTGATTAAGACTAATGTAACAGAGAAAAAATACTGAAACCCAAATGGAGAGTGAGCATGATAGTGGGACAAGAGGGAAGCAAATGGAAAGAGAGGAAGGAACTGGGGGATAATGAACATTTATAGAGGTTCAAATACAGGTATGTACATAGGGGCATATATTTATAAGTGAGGATGGGGAAAGAGATTAATGTGTATACTTATAGGGTTAGTAGTAGGACAACAGATGGGCATTGGACCTCCACTCAAGTATCTTCTCGGTTCAAGAACACTTTGTTCTATTAAATTGG